>JAODAL010032607.1:0-46713 GCA_025379985.1 Phyllomedusa bahiana | reverse complement strand
CACAATAAGAAGTTATATTAAGGTTGTGTTTGAAACATTGTACAGAAAAACCAGTTTTAAATTTAGGCGTTAGAGGAAAATAAAGTAAAGAAAACCCTATATTTTTGCCCAAAACCCGCAAAATCAAAAATTTTTTAAAAAGCCTTGTGTATGAAATTCGTACGAAAAACCAGATGAAAATTTAGGCGTATAGAGGACAATAAAGAAAAGGGAACCCTTATTTTTTCCAAATTACCCCCAAAAATCAAGAAGCTAGATTAAGCCTTGTGTATAAAAAACATACAAAAAAAACCAGAGTAAATTTGGGGTATAGAGAAAAAAAGTAAAGCCCCCTGTTTTTTTGCCCAAATTTTGCCGCACATTCAAGAAGTTAGTTTAAGCCTTTTGTATAAAAAAAAAAGGGTTTTTGGGAAAATGCACAGAATATATTGGAATAAAAATTCCCCTTTATTAGAGTTTTTAAAAAAAATACATATATTCCAAAAAAAATGTAATAACGAACGACCAAGCACAAAATTTTAAACAATATATATGTGGACCAGGGCAAAGGGAAAAAAAATAACAGGAAAAAAAAAAAAAGAATGTAGTACCAAAAATGGTGGGACCTATCTTTTCCCGCCTACAAAAATGTGGGAGAAACCCCCCCCAAAATAAGGACGCCCACCGGGAACCTAGCCCTACCACAGATTTTGGTAATAGACAAATAAGGCAATAAGGGTAAAAATGAAAATTTAAAATACCAATAACACATCCCCTTTGGTTAGATATGGTATGCAAGATATGCTGCAATATATCCAATATTTTAAGCAAAAAGGTTGCGGTGAATATGATGATATAACAGAATGCACCCCGCTAAACATAAAGTTGCATACCACAAAAATCCCAGTTGATAGGGCCGATGATATGTGCAATATATCCAATGTACAGAAGAAGTTTGGGGTGAATTATAATGAGTAAACAACATGGCACCGCTATAGCATAACACTTACGATACCACAAAAATCCCAAAACATTTTTTCGGCCCCCACAAACGCCCCATCGGGGGATAGGTAGGGGACTGAAAGGTGAATAAACACATAAAAAAATTTCCCTTAAGAAAGTTACATAAAGAAGACAAAAAAATCACACTGCATAGTGCAAGCTTACCTATGGGTTTGTGCAAAGGATTATAAATGAAGCGTACGCCCCCAAATCGGTTCGTAGGGGGGCTGCCGCGGGTTTTCCAGGCAAATACTGCCTTAAATAGTACCAGACCTGGGGAGAGCCCCAATCATCCATGCCACGTCGGGAAAATAAAAATAATGTGCGGTTCCGGGTCGAGGAACCGGAAGTGAGATCGGCACCAAACAGGCTTGGACTCATCGCAGCGTCCTGTAGCAAATGTTTATCCTCACATGCGTGATCACGGCCCGGAAGTGACGTACGGCATTGAAAGCAAGATGTACAAACTAGTCTAATTTAAGAGGTAATATGAATACAACATCTCTTGACAGCGTATTAGTGCCATAGCAGAAAATAAGGAAACAAATTTAAAGTCCCTTATATAAAAAAAATTTTTTATTTTTTAGTGTTATAAAAACAATATGTAAAAAACTAAACTATTGTGATGCAAAAGATGGGGTTCAGAACAAAGGTTTTAATCACAAGGCCAAGTGAAGTAAATAATATGTGGGAAGCTCACAAAAAAAAACCCAAATTTGAGCTGGTCATTAAGCCCTTGCGGGAACATCGTATTTAGTGAAAACCCAAAAATGTTTCTTTGCAAATAGTGATTTATCAAAATCCCCTTTTGCGAAGTGGGCAAATCATATCTTCCCCATGAATTTTAAACACTGGGATCTCCCCATTATGACCCCAGGGTGCTCCTACTTAGTGTCTCTGCTGTTAGGATGTCTCCCAAATTTTCCCCAAAGGGCGACGGAACTCCCCCATTGTCTTCCCAAAATGTATTCTTTGCCCATTGGCATTTAATCCGGTATTTTACCCCTTTGAGCGAAAATTTAAAAGTGTCGGATGGAAAACTGACGTCCATTTTGGGGGAAAGGGAAAGTGTTTGCCAATTCCAGAAATGGACAACCAACACAACCATACTTTAAAAAACACCCACCCGGCTGTTTTCTAACCGGGTCTGAGGTGGGTGGGGGTCTATAATACTTTAACTTTTGTTGTATAATGGACCCTTTTAAAAAGTGACTAAAGGGCGAGGCCCCACTTTACCCGTATGCTGGATCAAAAAGTAATGTCCCAGTGTTTGTCAAGATCTTTCTAACCTCTCCCCTTCCCTCATCAAAGGAAACCAATAATCCGGGCCCGGATCCTTTTTTGGGTTTTTTTTTTCAGGGGGTTTTGGGAGCCAATAATTTTCGACCTCAAATGTAATGCAAAAGGGAACCCCTTTGAATCACATTTGGGGATCCCCCCTTCTCCCTGAATCGTTTTTAAGGTCCAGGGCTTGTGTTTCAATTCAGACACATAAGCAATTTTCCGTAACCGGAAAAACTGGCCTTTGGATCCTTTTTTGAGGGCACAGGAGGCCACTTCTCCAGTAAAATAGAGAATTAGAAGCAGTAGGTTTAGGGGTAAAGTGGGGTAGAAATTTTACCAACGGATCTTTTTGATTTTAACATCCAGGAAATTAAAAGTATCTGGATAACTTCAGAAGTAAACCTAACCCCCCCAAAAATTACGTTTAAGAAAATAAATGAATTCGAGAATTCTGTTTGGTCCCACTTCCACACAAATTTAGAATATCGTTATGAAGTTGTCCACAGAACGATAAAAATCGGTCCAATGTGTGAGTCCTCACTAAAAAACGTGGGGGTCCTCCCACCAGCCGGTTCAAATTTTTGAATGATGGGAAAGGGCACGCCCATGCAGTGCCCCTCGTGGGGGAAGAACTCCCTTTAAACGGGAAAATAATTCTGGTGAGGTTTAAAGTTCAAAAGAGTAAAAAAAACATTATTGGAAAAACTGTAACCCCTTGGGACAGAAAGAATTTAACTGCTTAAATACCTAGAGTGTTGGTATACTGGTGAGAGTGCTTCAAATCAATGTGGCGAGCCACCTCGGGTGCCACCTGTATCCATAAAAGTCTACCAAGAGGTATTGTGTCCCGGGTATAAGGACAATGACTGGACAAGGGGAAGGGTGCGGTAAATTATTTGCCCATTTTTGGTGAAAGTTACCCAGATATTTTGGGTCTACCCCTTGGGGGAAAGCCCCCTTATGAATCTTGGGCGACTTTAAAAGGTTGGAGTTCGGGAAATTTGGGGAATAGGAACGAAATCATAGCTGTTTGAGTTTCTTGTTTTTGCATCCATCAGGATCTTTAACAGTTTTTCTTTACCATCGGGGGATCCGATGACAAATCTCTTTGCATGAGGAATCACAAAGTAACAGTTACACATTTTAAAGTATTTGGGTGGCCAAGAGTAAAATATTACCCCCCTTGTCTGCAGGGTTTCCTATGATTGTGATCTTTCTCCAATTGTCGATAGTTATTTCATCTGCGTTTTAGTTTTTATGAAAAAAGGGTTTTTTAATTTTTCAAGATCCTTGGGACCTGTAGACAAAATGTCAAGATTTAGATTTCACCCTGAGGGGGAATTTTATTATTTTTAGGTTTAAAAATTAGTAAAAGGTTTCCTCTGCCTGTATTAAAGTTATAAACAAAATTTCCTATAAGATCTAACGTCCCCATAGATCTTCATTAATCCCCAAAACTAGGCACTCTTTTTCATTTCCAAACAATGGTATTTATCCATTTATTTTCCCTCCAAAAAGAGGATATCCTTAATCCATTAAATGTATTGTATTTAGTGTGGGAACAAAAGATAGGCCCAATTTAAAGGTTTTTATCTGTTCTCTGTTAAATGTGTGATGACAAATTAACAATCAAGTTAGAATCACTTATTTCCGAGACTGTTGTCTGGGGGGAGTCCGTCTCCAGTGGTAAGGGGCTCGTCCCCAAAAAAAAGGCTTTTAAAGTCCCTCTTTTTTATTGATTTTCCCCCTCTCCCTCTCCTCATTCTTTGTGTACTGCGGCTATTTTGCCAACAGATTCACGATCAAATCAAAATATCGGTCTCAGTGGGGGAATGAACTATTTTTGACCCTTTTTTGGTATCCTTATTTTTCTAAAAAACATAAGCTTTTTTTCTCGAAAATCAGTAAGGTCCCCAACAAAAATGTTTTTGTTTCCTTTTTTAAAATGATATTTGGGATCTACAAGAGAATTTTTCAGTTGCTTTTCTTTAGATAGATAATCTGGTTTGTTTTAAACGTCGTGCTATTTCAAGGTTCTTTAACCTTTTTTTCAAAAAACTCAAATGAACTTTTTCATCTTCCCAAAAAGGGGTTCCTAAAATTTTAGGAAGAGTTAGTGGGTTCCTGTTCCCATTTTTAATGAAACCCGGGCTCCTCAATTTTTACCCTGGAGTGAGGGAAATCGTAAGCCGAGGGCAAATTTGATTTTTGGTGTAATTTTTCTAGACTTTGGACTTCCCCCCAGGGCGAGATTTGTTCTCATAACTTTGTGTAATTCTTTAAAGGAATTTGAGTGACGGAGTATATTTTTTGTTGTTGAAATCCCCATTGAGAAAATTTCCTTGACTTCACTTTGCCACGTGCAGTATCTAGCCCGTGTTTAGAATCCAGCCATAAACACAATGAAAATAAATAAAAAAACGAGATACCTTGGGGTATTTTTTTTCTATGTTATATGCGGGATTTGGAATTGGTACCTATTTTTGTATTTAATTTCCCCATAGGTATCTCTGTTTGTTAAGCCTTATGTATGAAATATTGTACAGAAAAACTATGAGCAATTGTAGCTGTTTTCAAAATCTATGGAATGCGATGTATTGTGTATCATTTTGAGAATGTTTACTTGAAAAAAGTAAAATCATGTCCATTTTTCTTCGTTTAAAAAATATTATAAAAAAAAACAGATATAAATTAGGCGTATACAGGACAATAAAGTAAAGACACCCTGTATTTTTGTCCAAATTACCGCACATTCAAGACGTTAAATTAAGCCTTGTGTATGAAATGTCGTACAGAAAAACCAGATGTAAAATTTGGCGTATAGAGGACAAAAAAAGTAAAAAAACACCCTGTATTTTTGTCCAAAATTCCCACAACAAAAAGTTAGATTAAGCCCTTGGTATAAATATCGTACAGAGATAACAGATGTAAATTATACGTATAGAGGACAATAAATAAAGCACCCATTTTTTTTTGTCCAAAAACACCCTACAAACAAGAAGTTAGATTAAGCCTTGTTTTAAAAAATTTCGTACATTTAAAAAAAAGTAAATTAAGTGTATAGAGGACTATAAAGTAAAGACCCCTTTATTTTTGTCCAAAACACCCCACAAAACAAGAAGTTTGATTAAGCCTTGGTATAAATATGTACAGAAAAACCAGTGTAAATTAGGGTATAAGGAGAATAAAGTAAAACACCTGTATTTTTGTCCAAATTACCGCACAATCAAAAAGTTAAAATTTAACCTTGTTATAAAAAATTGTACAGATAAAAACCCAAAGAAAAATAGGGGTAAGATTACAATGAAGTAAAGAAGTAAAGATAAAGTAAAAGACACCCCGTAAATTTTTTCCAAATTACCGCACAATCAAGAAATTAGCTTAAGC
Organism: Phyllomedusa bahiana; assembly: GCA_025379985.1. Classification (NCBI taxonomy): domain Eukaryota; kingdom Metazoa; phylum Chordata; class Amphibia; order Anura; family Hylidae; genus Phyllomedusa; species Phyllomedusa bahiana. The sequence continues at coordinate 41,061 of JAODAL010032607.1, read as the reverse complement.
CTTTTGTATGAAATATGACAGAAAAGCCGATGTAAAATTTAAACATATAAGGACAATAAAGTATTAAAATTTTTTCCAAATCACCCTACAATAAAAAAGTTAGTTAATCCCTTTGGGATGAAAAAATTTGTACAGAAAAACCAATGAAATTAGGGGTATAGAGGACAATAAATTAAAAAAACCCTGTATTTTTGTCCAAATTACAGCATTATCAAGAAGTTAGATTAAGCTTGTTAGAAATTCGTACAGAAAAACCAGTGTAAATTTATTTAGAGGGCAAAAAGAAAAAAACACCTATGTTTTTGTCCAAATTACCGAAAAATCAGAAATTAGATTAAGCCTTGTATAAAAAATTTTACAGATAAACCAGATGAAAAAAGGGTATAAACAATAAAGTAAAGGGCAAAACCCTTTTTTTTGTCCAAATTACCGCACAATCAAGAAGTTAGAAAAGCCTTGTGTAAGGGAAAATGTACAGAGAAAAACAGATGTAAAATTTTACGTATAGAGGACAATAGAGTTTTAAAGGACCCTGTATTTTTGTCCAAATTACTGCACAAACAAGAAGTTAGATTAGCCTTTTGTATAAAATATTGAAGATAAACCAATGAAAAATAGGCGTATAGATTACAAAGAAATAAAAACCCCCCCTTTTTTTTTGTCCAAATTAACAACAATCAAAAAGTTAGATTAAGCCTTTGTGGGTTTAAATATTGTACAAGAAAACAGTGTAAAATATCCATAGAGCAATAAAGTAAAGAAACCCCCCTTTTTTTGTCCAAATTACCCAATTCAAGAAGTTTAGATTAAGCCCTTTAGTTTGAACAGTGTACAGTAAAAACAGATTAAAATAGGGTTTAGAGGACAATAAAGTAAAGACCCATGTGTTTTTGTCCCCAAAATTTCCGACATTCAAGAAGTTAGAAATTAAACCTTGTGTATAAAAAATTTTACGGAAAAACCGATGAAAAATAGCATATAGAATACAATTAAAAGACACCCGTTTTTTTTATAAAGTAAAGTCTCCTTTTTATTTTGTCATAAGTATTACTCACCAATCAAGAAGTCTAGATTATGCCTTAGTGTATGAAATATCGTATACAGAGATAACAGATGTAAATTATACGTTTACGAGGGTCTATAAAGGGAAAGGCACCCTGTATTTTTGGTCCTCCAAATAACTGACACAATCAAAGCAGAAGTTTGATTAAAGCCATGTGTATAAATACTATTGTACAGATAAACCAGATGAAAAATAGGCATATAGATTTCAATGAAGTAAAGATACCCTGTATTTTTGTCCAAATTACTGCACAATCAAGAAATTAGATTAAGCCTTGGGTAGGGAAATATCGTACAGAAATACAAATGTAAATTAGTACGTACTAGAGGAACAATAAAGTAAAGACCCTTATTTTTGTCCATATTACCGCACAATCAAGAAATTAGATTATAAACCCAATGTGATATGAAATATCGTACAGAAAAATCAGATGTAAAGTTGGCGTATAGAGGACAATATAGTAAAGACACCCTTATTTTGTCCAAATTAGCGCCAAATCAAGAAGTTAGATTAAAGATTGTATATGAAATATCGTACAAGAAAAAACCAGTTGTTAAATTGATATAGCATAGAGGACAATAAAGTAAAGACCACTGTATTTTTGTCCAAAGATTACGCACAATCAAAGAACGTTATTTTAAGCCTTGGGTATGAAATATTGTACAGGGAAAAAAAGATGTAAATTAGGTGTATAGCAGGACAATAAAGTTAAAGACACACCTGTATTATTGTCCATATTAAGCACTAATCAAATAAAAGTTAGATTAAGACTTTGGGTATGAAATATCGTACAGAGAAAACGATGTAAATTATACGTGACCCCTCCGAGGGACAACTAGCCGGTAAAAGGCACCCTGTATTTTTTGTCCAAATTTACCCCGCACAATGAAGAAGTATGATTAATAGCCTGTGTCATTGAATATATAGTACAGATAAATAAAAAGATGTAAGATTAGGCATACTAGAGGAAAATAATGAAAAGAAACCATGTATTTGTCCAAAATTACCGCACAATCTCCATTAAGTTTGATTAAAGGCTTGTGTAATGAAATATCATTCAGAAAAAACCAGTGTTAATGTTATTGAGTTATCTGTATATTATAGAGGCACAATAAGGTAATGACTCACCTTTATTTTTGTCCAAGTCACACTACTATACTGAAGTAGATTATAGTCTGTGTTTGAACAAAACTTGCTACAGAAAAAACCAGATGTAAATTGGCGTATTTATAGCAGGACATATAGTAAAAGACAAACTATTATTTTTGTCCAAATTAACCACTCATTCAAGAAGCTTAGATTAAGACTTGTGTATAAAATATTGCTACAGATAAACCAGATGAAAATTTAGGCGTTATAGAGGACAATAAAGTAAAGACACCCTGTTATTTTTGTCCAAAATTCACTGCACTATCAAAGAAGTTAGATTAAGGCCATTGTGATTAAAAGATTGTACATATAAACCCAGATGGATAAAAATAGGCGATTAGTGGACCAATAAAGTAAGAACACCCTTTATTTTTGTCCAAAAATTACGCACAAATAAGAAGTTAGATTAGCCTTGTATATGACAATTTCGGTAAAAGAGAAAACTGGGATGTAAATTAATAAGTATAGAGGACACAATATAAAGTAAAGGGCATCTGTATTTTTGTCCAACTTACTGCACACATCAAGAAGTTGATTAAGCCTTTCCTCCAACTTGTACGTAAAATATCATTGTACAGATTAAACAGATGAAAAATAGGCGTATAGATTAAAATGAACAGTAAAGACACCTGTATTTTGTTTCAACAAATTACCGCAGCAATTCACAGTTGTTAGTTTAAGCATTGAATGTCATTGAATTATCGTACAGAGAAACCTGATTTTAAATTAGGCGTATATTTTTAATAGAGGACAGTAAAGTAAAGGGACACCTATATTTTTGTCCAAACCATAAACCTACAATCAAGAAGTCTAGATTAGCCTTGTGTATGAAATATCGCTACAGAAAAAAAACATGATATGTAACATTAAGCGTTTATAGTGGACAATGAAAAGTAAAGTAAAGGACAAACATGTAACTTTTCGTCCAAATTATTCACCGCGCAAATAAAAAAGTTTAGATTAAGCCTTGGTGTATGAGAATATTCCATACAGAAAAATCAGATGTAATCTATGCGTATACGGAGGGACAATAGAGGTGAAAGAAACCCTTTATTTTTGTCCATGTCACATCCTACAATACCAGCAAGTTAGATTAAGTCTTGTGTCTTGAACCAGTGTGTACGAGACTAAACCAGTTGAAAAATAGGCTACTAGAAGGTACAAAATAAAGTAAAGTCACCCTTTATTTTTTGTCCAAGATTACCCTAAACAATCAAGACGTCTTGATTAAGCCTTGCTGTATGAAATATCGTACAGAGATAACAGTGTAACATTATACCGTTATAACGGAGGTAACATAAAGGAAAGGCCGAACCATGTATTTTTGTCCAAATTTAACTTGCAACAAATCAAGACAGTTAGATTAAGCCCTTGTGTTTTAAAAATATTGTACAGAATAAAACCAGATGAAAAATAGGCACATAGAATTTACAATGAAGTAATACGGACAAACTGTATTTTTTCTCCAAATTACCAAACAATCAAGAGTTAGATTAAGGCCTATGTGTATTGAAATTTAGATTCTGAGAAAACAGATTTAATAATTTGGCGGTATTTTTATAGAGGGTCAGGTAACAGTAAAGGACCACCTGTATTTTTGTCCAAATCAACCTACAATCAAGAAGTTTAGATTAAGGCCTTGTGTGAATGGAAATATCGTATAGAAAATTACAGATGTAAATTATGCGTTATAGAGGACAATAAAGTTAAGGACAACCTCTGTTCTTTTTCGTGCCAAATTAGCCGCAACAAATCAAGTAAAGTCTTGATTAAGCCTTGTGTATGAAATATCTTACAAGATAAAACCTAGATGTAAATTATGCGCTTACTAGAGGGACAATAAGGTTAAAGACACACCTTTATTTTTGTCCAAGTCACCCCTACTATCACTGGACAGTTAGATTAAGTCTTGTGTTTGAAAACATTGTACAGAAAAAGCCAGATGTAATTTTAGGTAGTATAGAGGACATTAAAGCTAAAGACAATCCTATATTTTTGTCCAAATTAAAGCAAATTAAGAAGTTAGATTAAGCCTTGTCTGTATAAATAACTGTTCAGATTTAAACCAACTGATGAACAAATAGGCATATAGATTACAATGAAGGGAAAAGACACCCTGTATTTTTGTCCTAATTAGCCGCCAATTTTTTTTTTTCAAGAAAGAAGTTAGATAAGCCTTGTCGTATGAAATATCGTACAAGAAAAACGAGATGTAAAAATTAGGCGTCCTATACGAGGACAATTAAGTAAAGAAACCCTGTATTTTTGTCCCAAATCAACCTTCAATTCAAGAAGTTAGATGAGACCTTGTGTCATGAAAATATCGTTACAGAAAAAAAAGATGTTTATTAAGCGTTATAGAGGACAATAAAGTAGTAAAGTAAAGATCAACTTGTAATTTTCGTCCATATTATGTTAAACGCGCAATAAAAAAGTCTAGATTAAGACTTGTGTAAGTAAGATATAATACAGATAAACAATGATGTGTTAAAATTAAGCGGTATATAGCTGGACAAAGGTAAAGCACTACCTCATTTAATTTTGTCTCCCAAGTCACCCTCAATACAGTAGTTAGATTTAACGTCTTGTGTTTGAAACATTTGTAGAGATCAAACCAGATGAAAAAAATAGGCATATAGGAGGGTCAATTAAAAGTTAAGACACCACTTTTATTTTTGTCCAAACATTACCTCATCACATCATGAAGTTAGATTAAGCCTTGTGTTTATGTAATATCGTACAGAGATAAACAGATGTAAATTATACGATTATAGAGGGACAATATAAAAGAAGGGCTCCTGGTATTTTTGTGCCAAATTACTGCACAATCAAGATGTTAGATTAAGCATTGGTTTTAAAATATTGTACAGATAAACCAGATGAAAAATAGGCACATAGATTACAATGAAGTAAAGACACCCTGTATTTTTCTCCAAATTACCACACAATCAAGAAGTTCGATCTAAGCATTGTGTATGGAATATACGTACAGAGAAACCAGATTTAAATTAGGCGTATAGAGGACAGTTAAAGTACAAGTACACCTGTATTTTTGTACAATTCAAAACCCTACAATCAAGAAGTATAGATTATGCCTTGTGTATGAATATCGTAAAGAAAAAATAACAGATGTAAATTTAAGACGTTCTTTTTAGAGAACAATATAAGTAAAGGTCACCCCTATGTTTTTTTTTTTTTCGTACAATTTTCCGCTAACAAGTCAAGAAGTTTAGATTAAGCATTGTGTTCATGAAATATCATACAGAAAAAAACCAGATGTAAAATTAAGTAGTTATACGAGGACATTTAGGTTTAGGAAAACCCTTTTATTTTTGTCCAAGTCACCCCTACAAACAGAAGTTTAGATTAAGTCTTGTGTTTGAAATAATTGTACAGAAAAAACCAGATGTAAATTAGGCCGATATAGAGGACCACAATTAGTAAAGACAAACCTATATTTTTGTCACATATTTCCGCACAATTAGAAGTGTTTTAGATCAAGCCTTGTGTATAAATATTATTGTAAAGATAAACCAGATGAAAAATAGGCGTCCTTAGTTCTAGAGGACAATAAAGGGTAAAGGACACACTGTATTTTTGTCCCAATTCTGACTGCACAATCAAGAAGTTTGATCTAAGCCTTTGTATAAAATCATTGTATGATATAAACCAGGATGAAAAATAGGAATATAGATTACCAATGAAGGAAAGGACACCCTGTATTTTTGTCCAAATTACGCACAATTCAAGAAGTTAGATTATAGAAATTCTCGTTGTGTATGAAATATCGCTACAGATAAATACCAGATGTAAATTAGGAGTATAGGGGACATTAAAGTAAAGGACACCACTGTTTTATTTGTACAAAATAAACCTACAACAAGAAGTTAGATGAAGCTCTTGTGTACTGAAAATTTATCGTACAGAAAAAAAAAGATGTAAATTAAGCGTTATAGAGGGTCAATAATAAAGTAAAGTTAATGACAAACCATGTATTTTCGTCCATATTAGCCCGCGCAATACAAAAAGTTAGGATTAAGCCTAGTAGTAAATGAAATATCATACAGAAAAAATCTAGATGTAAATTAAGCGTATAGAGGACAATAAGGTAAAGACACCCTTTATTTTTGTCCAAGTCACCCTACAATACAGAAGTTAGATTAAGTCTTGTGTTTGAAACATTGTAGAGATAACAAGGGATGAAAAAACTAGGCCCTTTATATGAGGGACAATAACAGTAAAGGACACCCTTTATTTTTGTCCAAATTAAACTCACAATCAAGATGTAAGATTAAGACCTTCGTGTGTTTGATATATCGATACAGACCGAATAACAGATGTAAATTTCGTATTAGAGGAAAATAAAGGAAACGGCACCCCTGTATTTTTTGTCCAAATTTAAATGCACAATCATGAAGTTAGATTAGCCCTTGTGTATAAATATCTGTACAGAGTTAAAACATGATGAAAAAATAGGCATATAGATTTCAATGAAGTAAAGACACCTGTATTTTTGGTCCAAAATTACCTTGCCACAATCACAAGAAATTTGATTAAGCCTTGTGTCATGAAATATCGTACAGAAAAAAAAAAAGCTGTAAATTAGAAGATCTTATAAAGCATGGACATAAAGTTAAAGGACTTTATTTTTGTCCATATTACAGACAATCAAGAAATTAGATTAAACCATGTGTTCTGAAATATCGTAAGAAAAAATCAGATGTAAATAAATTAGGCGTATACGAGGCAACATAATAGTAATGACTAAACATTATTTTTGTCCAATTTAGCGCCACAATCAAGAAGTTGATTAAGCCCTTTGTCTATGAAAATATCGTACAGCAAAAACCAGATGTTAAATTATAGCATATGGGGACAATAAATGTAAGGACCTGAATTTTTGTTTCCAAATCTACCCGCACAATCATGAAGTTATATTAAGCCTTGTGTATTGGAAAATATTGTACAGAAAAACTAGATGTAAATTTAGGTGTATAGAGGAACAATAAAGATAAAGGATCTCCCTGTTGTATTATTGTCCAAATTACCGCACAATCAAAAAGTTAGATTAAGCCTTGGGTATGAAATATCGTACAGAGAAAACTGATGTAAATTATACGTGGAGGACAATAGGGTAAAGGCACCCTGTATTTTTGTCCAAATTACCGCACAATGAAGAAAGAAGTTAGGATAAGCCTTGTGTAATGAAAAATATCGTACAGAAAAAACAGATGTAAAATTAAGGGCGTATAGAGGACAATAAAGATAAAGACACCCATTATTTATTGTCCGAAAATTAACGTCACAATCAAGAGTTAGATTAACTTTGTGTTTGAAATCATGTACAGAAAAAACAGATTTAAAATAATGTAGAGAGGACAAAAAAGTAGAGGCACCTTATTTTTGTCCAATTACCGCAAATTCAAGAAGTAGATTGAGGCCTTGTGTAGAATATATCGTACAGAAAATCCAATGTAAATTAGGATTATAAGGACAATAAAATAAAGACACCGAGCAGTATTTATCTCCAAATTACCGCACAAACAAGAAAGTTTAGCGATTACGCCTTTGTGTATGAAATATCATTACAAAAAACCAGATTAAATTATCGTATAGAGACAATCAGTTAAAGACACCCTTTATTTTTGTCCAAGACACCATACAATACAGAAGTTAGAAACATTGTAAATTAAAAAACAGATGTAAGTTAGGCGTATAGAGAACAATAAATTTCAAGACACCTGTATTTGTCAAATTACGAACATTGAAAATTATGATTAAGCCTTGTGTATAAATACGAACAGAGAAAAAACAGATGTAAATTATACGTATAAGACAATAAAGTAAAGAGCAACCTAAATTTTTTCCAAATTACCGCCAATCAACAGAGTTTTAGATTAAGCCTTGTGTATAAAATATTGTACAGATAAACCAGATGAAAACAGCGTATAGAGGACAATATAAAGTAAAGCACCCTGTATTATTGTCCAAATTACTGCACAATCAAAAGTTAGATTAAGCTGTGTATGAAATATCGTACAGAAAAACCCAGATGTAAATTAAGCATATAGAGGACAATAAGAGTAAAGACAACCCAGTATTTTTGTCCAAATACTGAGCACACTCAAAGAAGTTAGATTAACCGAGTGGTATGAATTATCGACAGAAAAAACCGGATGTAAATTAGACGTATAAGGACAAATAAAGTAAAGACACCCGTATTTTTGTCCAAATTACCGCACAATGAAAATAGATTAAGCCTTGTGTATAAATATCGTACAGAAAACAGATTAAATTAAGCGTTTAGAGGACAATAAATAAAGACACCCTATTATTTTTTTGTCCAATCACCTACAATACAGAAAGTTAGATTAAGCATAGTGTTTTGAACATTGTACAAAAAACCAATGTAATTAGTGTATAGAGAACAATAAACCTATAAAGACACCCTTTAGATTATTTAATGTCCAAATTAGCAACATTTAAGAGTTAATTTAAGCCTTGTGTAGAAATTCGTACAAGAAAACAAATGTAATTAAAATATAGAGGACAATAAAGTAAAGACAACCAATATATTTGTCAAAATACCGCACAATCAAGAAGTTAGATTAAGCCTTGAGTAGAAATATTGTCCAATAAACCAGATGAAAAACAGCGTATAGAGACAATAAATAAAGGCACCCTGTATTTTTGGTCCAAATTACAGCAACTCAAGAATTAGATTATGCCTTTTATACAAATATTGAACAGATAGACCACCAGATGAAACAATAGGCATATAGATTACAATGATAATAAGACACCCTGTGATTTTTGTCCCAATACCGCACAATGAAAAAATGTGTGAGATATAAGCCTTGTGGTATTGAAATATCATACAAGAAAAACCAATAGATAATCAGTGTATAGAGGACAATAAAGTTAAGACACCCATTATTTTTGTCCAAATCACGCTACAATCAAGAAGTTAGATTAAGCCTTGTATATGAAATATCGTACAGAAAACCAGATGTAAATTAGGCGTATAGAGGACAATAAAGTAAAGACACCCTGTATTTTTGTCCAAATTACAGCACAATCAAAAGTTAAGATTAGAAGCCTTTGTGTATGAATATAACATACACAAAACCAGATGTAAAATTTTTGCGTATAGAGGGACAATAAAGTAAAGACACCCTGTATTTTTTGTCCCAAATTACCGCCAATTAAGTAGTTAGAATTAAGCCTTGTGTATGAAATATCATACAGAAAAACAAAATGTGAATTAAGTGTATAGAGGACAATAAAGTAAAGACACCCTTTATTTTTGTCTAAATCACCCAGCAATCCAAGAGTTAGAGTAAGCCTGGTTTTATATATCGACAGAAAAAACAGATGTATATATATGCATATAGAGGACAATATAGTAAAACACAATGTATTTTTGTCCAAATTCTACAGCACACATCAAACTTAGACATTAAGCTTGGTGTATGCGAAATATCGTACAGAAAAAATCAGATGTAAATTAGCGTTTAGAGGACATAGAAGGTAAGACACCTGTATTTTTTTCCAAATTCCGCACAGTCGAGAAGTTAGATCAAGCCTTGGTTTGGAAACATGTACAGAAAAAACAGATGTAAAAATAGGTTATAGAGGACCAATAAAGTATAGAACCACTTAAACTTTTTGTCCAAATTACTACACAATCAAGAAGTTAGATCAAGCCTTGTGTTTGAAACATTGTACAGAAAAACCAGATGTAAAATAGGCATATAGAGGACAATAAAGTAAAGACACCCATTATTTTTGTCCAAATCACCCTACAATCAAGAAGTTAGTTAAGCCCTTGTGTATGAAATATCGTACAGAAAACCAATGTGAAATTAGGCGTAAGAGACAATAAAGTAAAGACACCCTGGTGTTTTAGTCCAAATTACCGCACAATCCAAGAAGTTATATTAACCCTTGTGTATGAAATATCGACAGAAAAAAACAATGTAAATTACGGTATAGAGGACAATAAAGTAAAAACACCCCTGTATTTTTGTCCCAAATTGCCGCCACATCAAAAGGTAAGATTAAGCCCTGGTGTAGAAATATCATACAGAAAAATCACATGTAAATTAGGCTTATAGAGGAAATAAGTAAAGACACCCTATTTTTGGCCGAATTACCGCACAATCAAGAATCTTAATAAGCCTTGTGTATAAATAACGTACAGAAAAACTAAACTGCAATTTAACGTAAGAGACAATAAAGTAAAGACACCTCTTTATTTTGTCCAAATCACCCTACAATCAAGAAGTTAGTTTAAGCCTTGTGTATGAAATATTCTACAGAAAAACCAGATGTAAATTAGGCGTATAAAGGACAATAAAGTAAAGACACCTTGCATTTTTGTCCAAATTACCGCACATTCAAGAAGTTAGATTAAGCCTTGTGTTTGACATATCGTACAGAGAACACAGATGTAAAACTTAGACGTATAGAGACAAAAAAGTCAAAGACACCTTTGGTATTTTTAGTCCAAATTAACCACACATTCAGAGGAAGTTAGATTAAGCCTTGTGTTTGAAATATCGTACTAGAAAATACAGATGTACAAGTAGACTTATAGAGACAATACAGTAAAGACATCCTTTTATTTTATTTCCGAATTACTGCACAATCAAGAAGTTTACGATTAAACCTTGACATCGAAATATTCTACAGAAAGAACCAGATTAAATGAAGCGTTAGAGACAATAAACGTAAAGACACCCTTTATTTTGTCCAAATCACCCTACAATCAAGAAGTTAGATTAAACCTTTTTTCTTTTTTTTTGTATGAAATATCGTACAGAGAAACCAAATGTAAATTAGCGTATAGAGGACAATAAAGTAAAGAACACCACTGTATTTTTGTCCAAAGTTACAGCACAATCAAGAAGTTAGATTAAGCCTTGTGTATGAAATATCGTACAGAAAAACAAGATGTAAATTAAGTGTATAGAGGACAGTAAAGTAAAGACACCCTTTATTTTTGTCCAAATCACCCTACAATCAAGAAGTTAGAGTAAGCCTTGTGTTTTAAATATCGTACAGAAAAACCAGATGTAAATTAGGCGTATAGAGGACAATAAAGTAAAGACACCCTGTATTTTTGTCCAAATTACCGCACAATCAAAAAGTTAGATTAAGCCTTGTGTATGAAATATCGAACAGGAAAACCAGATGTAAATTAGGCGTATAGAGGACAATAAAGTAAAGACACCCTGTATTTTTGTCCAAATTACCGCACAATCAAGAAGTTAGATTAAGCCTTGTGTATGAAATATCGTACAGAAAAACCAGATGTAAATTAAGCGTATAGAGCAGGGGTGGGCAATTAATTTTCCCATGGGGCCGCATGAGAAAGTGCGATGGTTTTGGGGGGCCGGAGTAATAAAAACATAGGATGAACGGGAAAAAAATCATTTTTGGGGGATTATCTTTGTACAAACTTACTGGGGGATGTATCTATATACCTGCATATACTGTATACTGATGGTACACAGTAAGGCAGGTATATACAGCTCTCCTTAGTAAGGTAGGTATGTAGATGTATGTCCCCTCAGTCTGGCAGGTATATACAGCTCCCCTCAGTCAGGTATATAGATATAGGTACCCGCAGGCAGGTATATATAGATAAGTTCAGCTCCCCTCAGGCAGGTATATAGATAGTTTCAGCTCCCCTCAGGCAGGTATATATAGATAGGTTCAGCTCCCCTCAGGCAGGTATATATAGATAGGTTCAGCTCCCCTCAGGCAGGTATATATATAGATAGGTTCAGCTCCCCTCAGGCAGGTATATATAGATAGGTACAGCTCCCCTCAGGCAGGAATATAGATAGGTACAGCTCCCCTCACGCGGGTATATAGATAGGTACAGCTCCCCTCAGGCAGGTATATAGATAGGTACAGCTCCCCTCAGACAGGTATATAGTTAGTTAGGGCTCCATACAGGCAGGTATATAGTTAAAGCTTCACACAGGCAGGTATATAGCTAGTTAGGTCTCCATACAGGCAGGTATATAGTTAGGTGTGTCCCCAGGCAGGTATATAGATAGCTAGGTGTGTCCCCAGGCAGGTATATAGATAGCTAGGTGTGTCCACAGGCAGGTATATAGCTAGGTGTGTCCACAGGCAGGTATATAGATAGCCAGGTGTGTCCCCAGGCAGGTATATAGATAGTTAGGTGTGTGTCCAGGCAGGTATATAGATAGTTAGGTGTGTCCCCAGGCAGGTATATAGATAGACAGGTGTGTCCCCAGGCAGGTATATAGATAACCAGGTGTGTCCCCAAGCAGGTATATAGATAACCAGGTGTGTCCCCAGGCAGGTATATAGATAGCCAGGTGTGTCCACAGGCAGGTATATAGATAACCAGGTGTCCACCAGGCAGGTATATAGATAACCAGGCGGTCCCAGGCAGGTAATAGATAGCAGGTGTGTCCCCAGGAGGTATATAGATAGCCAGGTGTGTCCCCAGGCAGGTATATAGATAGTTAGGTGTGTCCCCAGGCAGATATATAGTTAGCCAGGTGTGTCCCCAGGCAGGTATATAGATAGCCAGGTGTGTCCCCAGGCAGGTATCTAGATAGCCAGATGTGTCCCCAGGCAGGTATATAGATAGCCAGATGTGTCCACAGGCAGATAGATAGTTTTATGGCCAAAAATTAAAAATAACAAACACTAATACTCAACTTGGCTTACCTCCTTCCCGGCCGAGCGCGCTCAACTTACCTTCGAGGAGCTTCCCGGGCTGGTGGGCGTGATGACCTCATGCCGCCAGCGCAGGGACGCTCCTCCGTCAGCTCCTGGGCCCGCACAGAGTTATTACTGTGTGTGCGCCCAGGAGAGGCAGCGGCGCGGTGAGCGGAGTTCACCGCGTCGCTGCCTAATTCACCAGTAATAGTAGCGCTGACGGCCCGCGGCGGCCTCTTAGCAATACCTGGCCGCGGCGGGCCGTCAGCGCTACTATTAGCAGACCTGGATATCGTACGCCGCGGGCCGCATCCGACGAGCTGGAGGGCCGGATGCGGTCCGGGGGCTGTACTTTGCCCAGGTCTGGTATAGAGGATAATAAAATTAAGACAGCCGTTATTTTTGTCCAAATCACCCTACAATCAAGAAGTTAGTTTAAGCCTTGTGTATGAAATATCGTACAGAAAAACCAGATGTAAATTAGGCGTATAGAGAACAATAAAGTAAAGACACCCTTTATTTTTGTCCAAATTACCGCACAATCAAAAAAGTTAGTTAAGCCTTGTGTTTTTAAATATCGTCCGAAAAAAACAGATAAAAATTAGGGGTATAGAGGAAAAATAAATATAGACCCCCCCCCTGTTTTTTTTTGCCCAAAATCCCCGCTACAATCAAAAAAGTAGATTAACCCTTTGTTATGAAATATCGAAAGAGAAAAAAACAGATGTAAATTAGAGTAAAAAAGAGGACAATACAGTAAAGACCCCCTGAAATTTTTTGCCCCAAATTACCGCACAATAAAGAAGTTAGATTAACCTTGTGTATGAAATACGTACAAACCCCCAGTGTAAATTGGGCCCCTTTAGAGTACAATAAAAGTAAAGACACCCTTTTTTTTGGGTCCAAATTACTGCACAATCAAGAAGTTAAAATTAACCCCTTGTGTATGAAATATCGTACAAAAAAATAACATGTAAATTAGGCCCTAGAGGCCCAAAAAAGTAATAAACCCTGTATTTTTGCCCAAAATTAAAACCGCACAATCAAGAATTTAGATTAAGCCTTGTTATAAATATTGTACAAAAAAAACCCGATGAAAAATTAGGCGTAAATAGGACAAAAAAGAAAAAAGAAACCCTGTTTTTTTTTGCCCAAAAATTACCGAAAAACAAATTTTAGATTAACCTTGTGTTTAAAAACGTTTTACAGAAAAAACAATGTAAAATGGGTTTTTAAAAAGGGCCCAAAAAAAGTAAAGACACCCTGTTTTTTTTCCCCAAAAATTCCCGCCCCATTCAAGAAATTTTAGTTTAAAGGGCCTTGTGAAATGAAATATCGTACAAAAAACCCCCGAGGAAAATTGGGGTATAAGGAAAATAAAGAAAAAGACACCCTTTATTTTTGTCCAAAATTTACCCCCCCCCCCCCCCCCGCACAAATCAAGAAGTTAGATTAACCCTTATGATAAAATATCACAGAAAAAAGAGATAAAAATTTGGGGGGTTTATAAGGAAAAATAAAGTAAAAGACACCCTGTATTTTTGTCCAAATTACCCCCAACAATCAAGAATTTAGTTTAAAGCCTTGTTTTATGAAATATCGTACAGGAAAAACAGATGTAAATTGGGACGTATAGAGGACAATAAAGTAAAGACACCCTGTATTTTTGCCCCAAATTACCGCACAATCAAAAAGTTAGTTTAAACCTTTTTGTATAAAATTTATCGTACAGACAAAACCAGATTTTAAATTAGGCGTTATAGAGGAAAATAAAGGGTAAAGACCCCCTTTGTTTTTTTTCCCAAAATTTAAACCCGCAAAAATCAAGAATTTAGATTAAGCCTTGTGTATGAAATTTTCGACAAAAAAAAACCAAATGTAAATTAGGCTTTATAGAGGACAATAAAGTAAAGACCCCCCTGTTTTTTGTCCGAATTACCGCAAAATCAAAAAATTTAAATTAAGCTTTGTGTATAAAAATATCTTTACAGAGAAAACAGATGTAAATTAGATTAAAAAGGGAAAATTTTTAAAAAAAGACACTCTTTTTTTTTTCCAAAAATCCCCCCTTTAAACATAAAAAAAAATTTAAAATTACCCCTTGTGTATGAAATATTTTTACAAAAAAACCAAAGATGTAAATTAGGGGGTTTAGAGGGACAAAAAGTAAAAGACACCTTTTTTTTTTGCCCAAAATTTACCGCACTTTCAAGAATTTGGGGTTTTAAGCCTTGTTTTTTAAATATCGTACGAAAAAACAGTTTAAAATTAGACGTATAGGGGGAAAATACGTAAAGACCCCCTTTATTTTTGCCCAAAAAAATTAAACCGCACAATCAAGAAGTTAGTTTAACCGGGTTTTATGAAAAAACGTACAAAAAACCCAGATGAAAATTGGGCCAAAGAGAAATAAAAAAGTAAAAAACCCCCTGTATTTTTGTCCAAATACTTACAATCAAGAAGTTAGATTAAGCCTTGTGTAGGGAAATATCGAAACAAAAAAACCCAGATGTAAATTGGGCTTAAAAGGGGGAAAATTTAAAGTAAAGAACCCTGAAATTTTTCTTTAAAAATTTTACGGGCACAATCAAGAAGTTAGTTTAAAACCCTTGTGTATGAAATTTCAAAACCAGAAAAAACAGAAAAAAATTTAAGCTTTATAGAGGAAAAAAGGGAAAAAGCCCCCTTTATTTTTGCCCAAAGGTCCCCCAACAATACAGAATTTAAAAATTAACCCTTTTGTGTTTGAAACATTGTACAAAAAAAAACAGAGGGAAAAATTAGGCGCAGGGAAAATTAAAAAAAAGGACCCCCTGTATTTTGCCCAAAATTTAACCGCACAAACAAAAATTTTATTTTTAAACCTTTTGTACGAAATATCTTTTCCCGGGAAAAAACCGGGTTAAAATTTTTGGGGTATAGAGGAAAATTTAAGGGAAAGGGCCCCAACCCGTTTTTTTGTCCAAAATTACCGCACAATCAAAAGTTAGATTAAGCCTTGTGTATTTTTTATCGTACAAAAAAAAGATGTAAAAAAAGTGTATAGAGGACAAAAAAGAAAAAGCCCCTTTTTAATTTTTGCCCCAAATCACCCTAAAATTTAAGAAAGTTAGGGGAAGCCTTGTTTTTTAAAAATATCGTACAGAAAACCAATGTAAATTAGGAAATATGAGGAAAATATAGTAAAAAAAAACCCCCCCCCCCCCCCCCCTGTATTTTTGTCCAAAATTACACCCACAATCAAAAAGTTAGATTGACCCTTGTGTATGAAATATCGTACAGAAAAACCAGTTTTAAATTGGGCGTTTGAGGACAAAAAAGTAAAAAAAACCCCTGTTTTTTTGCCCAAAATTTCCCGGCAAATCAAGAAGTTAGATCAACCCTTGTTTTTGAAACATTGAACAAAAAAACCCAAAGATTTTTAAAATTGGGGCGTATAGAGGAAAATAAAGTAAAGACACTCTGTATTTTTGTCCAAATTACCCCCACATTCAAAAATTTAAAAGAGAAACCCCTTGTGTAGGAAAGGGTTCTAAAAGAAAAACCAGATGTAAATTAGGCATATAAGGAAAATTTAAAGTAAAGACCCCCTGTTTTTTTTGTCCAATTTTACCCAAAATCAAGTTTTTAAATTTAAACCTTGTGTATGAAATACGTACAAAAAAACAAATTTTAAATTAAACTTTTATAGAGGACCAATAAAGAAAAGGGACACCCTTTTTTTTTTTGCCCCAAATCCCCCCTACAACCCAAAAGTTAGTTTAAACCCTTTTGTGTATAAAATATCGTACAGAAAAACCAGATTTTAATTGGGGTTATGGGAGGACAAAAAGAAAAGACCCCCCTGTATTTTTGTCCAAATTATGCAAAATTTCAAGAAGTTAGATTAACCTTTGGTGTTTGAAACAGTGAAAAGGGAAAAAACAGATTTTAAAATGGGTGTATAAGGACAAAAAAGTAAAGACCCCCCTGTATTTTTTTTCCAAAATTTAAACCGCACATTCAAAAAGGGTTAAAATTAAGCTTTCGGTATGAAAAAATTGTACGAAAAAAACAGATGAAAAATTTTTTTTTAAGGGGGTATAGAGGACAATAAAGTAAAGACACCTTGTTTTTTTTGCCCAAAATTTACCCCCACATTTTTGAAGTTAGATTAACCCTTGTGTAGGGAAATTGTACAAAAAAAAACAGATTAAATTAGGCTTTTAGAGGCCCAAAAAAGAAAAAACACCCTGTTTTTTTTATCCAAATTTACCCACAATCAAAAGGTTGGGATTAACCCTTGTGTATGAAATTTTCGTACAAAAAAACAAAATGAAAAATTTTTCGTAAAAAAGGCCAAAAAAGAAAAGGGCCCCTTGTATTTTTTGTCCAAAATTCCCAAAAATTAAGAATTTAAAGGAATAACCCTTTGTGTATAAAACTATCGTACAGACAAAAACCAGATGAAAATTTGGGCTTTTTAGGGGAAACAATAAAGAAAGGACCCCCTTTTTTTTTTGTCCAAATTTACCCCCACAATTAAAAGTTAGTTTTAACCCTTTTTGTATGAAATGTTGTACAGAAAAAACCAAAATTTTAAATTGGGCGAATAGAGGAAATAAAGTAAAGACACCCTTTTAATTTTTGCCCCGAATTATTTGACAATAAAGAAGTTAGTTTAAAAAAAAAACCTTGTGTATGAAAATTAAACAGGAAAAAACAGATGTAAAATGGGTTTTTAATAGAGGACAAAAAAAAGTAAAGACCCCTTTTTTTTTGCCAAAATTTCCCGCACATAAAAAATTTAGTTTAAAAGCCTTGTTTATGAAATGTCGTACGGGAAAAAACCAATTTTAAATTGGGCTTATAGGGGGACAATAAGGTAAAGACACCCCTTTTTTTTTTTGTCCAAATCCCCCTACAATCAAGAATTTAAAATTAACCTTGTGTATGAAAAACCCCCACAAAAAAACCCAAGATGTAATTTAGGCTTTTTAAAGAGGACAATAAATTTAAAGACCCCCCCTATATTTTTGCCCAAATTACCCACAATAAAAAAGCTAGATTAAGCCTTGTGTAAAAAATTCATCCCAGAAAAACCAGATTTTAAATTAGGATTTAATGAGAAAATAAAGTAAAAAACACCCTGTATTTTTGCCCAAAAATTGCCGCACATTCAAGAAGTTAGTTTTAAAGCCTTATGTTGAAAATTTTTTTTACAAAAAAAAACTTTTAGAAATTTGGGTAGTTTTGGGGTTTTTTAAAATCATTTTTAAATGCAAAGAAATTGTGTATCATTTTTGAGTTTGCGACTAAAAAAATTAAAAATCTATGCCCTATTTTGCTTCTTTTAAATAAAATTTATGACAAAAAAAAACAGATAAAAAATTTGGCCGTATACAGGAAAATTAAAGTAAAGACACCCGGGTATTTTTGAAAAAAAATTTACCGCAAATTCAAGACTTTAAAATTTAAAGCCTTGGGGAAAAATGAAATGTCGAAAAAAAAAACCCAAATTAAATTTGGCTTTATAGAGGAAAATTAAAGTAAAGACACCCTGTATTTTTTTTCCAAAATTTCCCGCACAATTCAAAAGTTAGTTTAAAACCTTGAATATGAAAAAATCGTAAAGAAAAACCAGAAAAAATTAGGTTTTTAAGGGAAAAAGATGAAAAAGTTTTCCCTATATTTAGTGAAAATTAAAACCCCCCCAATAAAGGGGGTTAAATTAAGCCGGGGGTATTAAATACACTACAGAAAAACCATTGTAAATTGGGGTTTTATAGGGGACAAAATAGGAAAAGACATCCTATTTTTTTAGTGCGAAAAAAACCCCACAATAAAGGGGGTTTAAAATTTTTAAGCTGTGGGTATTAAATACACTACAAAACCCAACCAATAAAATTTTGGCATATATTGGGGGAAAAGTACACCCCCCCGGGAATTTTTAAAGGGAGAATACCCCAAACTATAAGAAAATAATAACGCTGGTTAAAAAACCCAAGGTGAAAATTTACCACACTTTTTATGTTTTTCCCCCCCGGGTCGCTGAAAAAAAACAAGTTTTTTTTTTATAATGATGCAAAAAATTTTTGCAGCAGCGATAGAAAAATTAACGCTCCCTGAGTAACAAGTGTGCAAATGACAAACACTTGAAATGGCCCTTTTCCCCCCCGGGCCCGCTGATTAAAACAGTTTGTTTTATAATTTGTTCGTTTAGTGCAGCAACAGCAGAGCAATTGCTTTTTTTCCCGGGGGCAGATAGTGAGGGGGGTTGGAGGTTTAAGATGGCGTCCGTATTTATAGGGCTGTGCCCGTCACAGAAGCCCCCGGGGTCCTGATTGGTTTATGGGTCTTTTACATGTCATTGAGGGGTTCCTTTTTTTCCTTCCAGATTTTCTCTGCCCCATGTAACGCTATTGCTCGGGGGCCAAATTTTCCCAAAAAAAAGATGCTTCGTTCCGCAATCACACAAACTTGGGCTTCGGGGCAAAACCCAAAAGTTTTCCTGAAATTTAAATGAATTCCATTTCATTAGAACCCAATTTTGCCCTTCCTAGCCCCCAAAACCCCCTACCTGTCTAATTGACCTCTATTTTCCCCCCTAAAACCCTCGGGACTGCCGGTTAAAATTGCCCCTAAAACCCCCTGTCCCCCTATATTTTTATATTTTTATTTATATATATATAAATTATTTTAACATAAAAATTTTTAATATATATATACACTCACCGGCCACTTTATTGGGTACACCGCCCAAACCTTGTTAACATTTAAATTTTCAAATCACCCAAAATCACATGGCGGCAACTCAGGGCTTTTAAAGGCATGTAGACTTTGGTCAAAGACAACCCTTTCCTCAGTTAAAAACCGAGCTATCGGGTATGGGGAAAAAGGTGTTTTGAGGGCCTTTGAACGTGGAAAGGTTGTTGGTCCCAAAGGCTGGTCGGTATTTCAAAAACTCCCTGATTCCGGGGGATTTTCACGCACAACCATCCTGGGGTTTACAAAAAATGGTCCGAAAAAAAAAAAAAACACCCAAAGTGAGCGGCACCCTGTGGGGGGAAATCCCTTTGGGTTGATGTCAAGGTCAAAGGAAAATTTGGGCAAAAGGGTTTCCCAAGTTTGATAGAAAGGCAATAGTGACTCAAATAAAACCCGTTAAAACCCAAAGGGTAGGCAGAAGAGAAACTCTAAACGCACAGAAAACTCGAATTTTGAGGCGGAATGGGTTACAGAGCAGAAGACCTCCCCGGGGGGCCCACCCCTTTCAGCTAAAACGGGAAAACTGAGGCTCCAATTTGCCCAAGCTCATCGAAATTGGACAGTAGAAGATTGGAAAAACGTTGCTTGGTCTGATGAGTCTCGATTTCTGCTGGGGACATTCGGATGGTAGGTCAGAATTTGGCGTCAACAACATGAAAGCATGGATCCATCCTGCCTTGTATCAACGGTTCAGGCTGGTGGTGGTGGTGTCATGGTGTGGGGAATATTTTCTGGCATCTTTTGGGCCCCTTGGTACCAATTGAGCATCGTTGCAACACCTTGTGGAATCTATGCCACGAAGAATTGAGGCAGTTCTGAAGGCAAAAGGGGGTCCAACCCGTTATTAGCATGGTGTACCTAATAAAGTGGCCGGTGAGTGTATATATATATATATAGCCCTAAATGCTCCCTATGAGCCTGCTTGTCTATCTATAGATGGCCCCTATATGCCCCTTATAACCCTGCCTGCCTATATGTATATATGGCCCCTATAACCCTGCCTACTTATATGGGCCCCTATCACCTCCCTAAACCCTGCCTGACTACCTATATGGGCTCCTATTACCCCCCCTAAACCCTGTATACCTACCTGAATGGGCCTCTATAGCCTCCCTAAACCCTGCCTGCCTACCTGTATGGGCCCCTATAACCCCTCTAAACCATGCCTACCTACCTATATTGGCCACCATAGCCTACCTAAACCTTGCCTGTCTATATATGTTCCCTTATAGTGACTTAAACCCTGCCTACCTACCTATATGGGCCCCTATAACCACCCTAAGCCCTGCCTACCTACCTACCTACCTATATCGCCCTACACCCTACCTAAACCCTGCCTGCTTACCTATATGGCCTCTATAACACACCTAAACCCTGCCTACCTATATGGCCCCTATAACCACCCTAAGCCCTGCCTACCTACCTATATGGGCCCCTGTAACCACCCTATGCCCTGCCTACCTACCTACCTATATCGCCCTTACACCCTACCTAAACCCTGCCTGCTTACCTAAATGGCCCCTATAACCTACCTAAACCCTGCCTACCTATGTAGCCCCTATAGCTACCTAAACCCTGCCTGCCTATCTATATGGTGCCCTATAGCTATCTAAACTCTGCCTGCTTACCTATATGGTCCCTTTAGCCTACCTTAACCCTGCCTGCCTACCTATATGACCCCTATACCCTACCTAAAGCCTGCCTATTTACCTACCTAACTATGTGGGCCCCACCTATAGTCTATCTACCTAGCTACCTGGGGCCCACATACAGCCTACATGTGGCACACCTATTGCCTACTTAGCTACCTAGAGCCCACCTACAGCCTACCTACCTATCTGGGGGCTGCCTACCTAACTGGGGCTTACTAGTGCCTAACTAGGGCCAATCTACCTACCTACCTCTAGCCTACCTATCTAATTGAGACCTGCCTTACTACTGCCTACCTACCTAGGATCAATCTACCTACCTAACTGTGGCTTAACTACTGCCTACCTACCCACCTGGAACCTACCAATCTACCTACCTAGGACCTTCCAACCTACCTAATGGGGGTCTACCTAGTAACCAGGAACTACAAACAACAAAAACAAAAAAAAGAACAGACAAAGGAGGTTGATGCTGGTACAAGTAAAAGCTACGGAGAAACCTCTGTAGCAAAACATTTTTTTGAGCAAAGACATATCAGACTTGAAATGGTGTATTCTCCATAGTGTTAAAGGAAATAATGTAGATCAGTTAAGAACAGTTACTAAAAAGGGAAACATACTGGATAGTGTCTTGATTCCAAAGCCCGAATGGACTCAATGAAGAATTGAGTTTCAAAGTGTTTTTAAAATAATTTCTTTTTGTTTAACCAAGGGTTAACCAGAAAGGGTTAACATGCACATAAAGGGAAGGCAAACCTAGAACACGCATGCTTGAGAAAGAGGGCGTTGATCCCTTGAAACGTTGCATCTTGCGGCGTTCCCCCGGGCCGGTTGTCCATGCTGCTCCTCATCTAATGATCGCTTCTAAGCTCTATGAAAGGTATTTACCTATTTGTCTGTGCAACATACGCTACTAGTCTGCCATGACTGTACTATATGCAATGCTTTTAACTGAAACGTTTTAAGAAAGCTATTGTTTATAATAAAGAAAAGTTGTATTCCAAGAAATACGGGTCCACAAACTCATTGTGAAATAGTGCTGCTGCTGCTGCCTGTATTAGGCGCCGGAACTGGTGACGTCACGCGGTCCGCTCTGGATTCAAAGAGAAGTCCAGCGGGAGGAGAGTGGTGAGTATTATTATTTATCTATTTTTTTTAAAATTGTGGAGCTCTATGTATACCTACCATGCTGGGGGACCTATATATACATACCTGCCATGACGGGGACCCTATATATACATACCTACCTTGCTGGGGCCTTTTATATATATATATATATATTATATATATATATATATATATATATATATATAAAATATATATATATATATATATATATATATATATTTCCATGTTGGGGCCATATATATACCTACCTAACTGCTGGGAGCCCTATATATACATACCATACTGTGGGCCCTGTGTAGGACCCCTGGTAGCTAGGTAGGTCTATATAGGGCCCTCTGTAGTTATGTAGGTCTATATAGGGACCCCAGCTGCTAGGCAGATATATATAGGTCCCCCATCAGCTAGGTAGGTATATATAGGACCCCTCCACAGTTAGGTAGGTATTTAGTGGGTCCCCAGCAGTTACGTAGGTTCATAAAGGGGCCCAAGCAGTTAGGTAGGTGTATATAGGGCCCACAGCAGTTAGGTAGGTGTATATATAGGGCCCCCAAATAGTTAGGTAGGTATGTAAAGTGCCCCCAGCATTTAGGTAGGTATATACAGAGCCCTCATCAGTTAGGTAGGTATATAAAGGAGCTCCAGCAGTTAGGTAGGTTTATATATAAGGCCCCCCAACAGTTAGGTAGGTATATATAGGTCGCCCAGCACGGTAGGTATATATAGGGCTCCCAGTAGTTCGGTGTGTGTATATGTGTATATATATATTTATATATACACATACACCATACTGGGGGCCCTATGTATACCTACCTAGCTACCGGGGCCCTACATATACACCTATATATGGTGGTGGCAACCAATCATAGTGCCCCTTTCATTTTTCTAGAGCACTATATGAAATTGGTTGCTATGATCAACAAAGTGAGTTTTAGACCTAGACAGTTTTCATCCATGTGGCCCTATATGCGCTGATAATATGGCCCATGTTTACATATTGACCCGCAGAATACAAATAAGTCAATTAAACTGTTCAGTGCAAATAACTAAACCCCCAAAGAAGCGCAGTTGCATTTTTTTCCTGTTTTTTCTTTTTTTGGGGGGGGGAGGGGAGGGAACAGAGACTGTATAACTTGTTTTTCTTTGGCCCCATTTGGAATACATTTTCTTCTATTGGACAATTCCTTTAAATAGAAATAATTTTCTGCAGTGCCCTACACTGCAGACATATAGCACGTCAAGTTGGGGACCTGTCGTTGAAAAGTATTGGTCAACAGACGGTGTCTGGGGTTAAGAGAGCCCCAAGCTGAAGTTTTGCACCCGGGCCCATGAGTCTTTAGCTACGCCCCTGATAGTAACATGATTCTGAGGGGTAC
Source organism: Phyllomedusa bahiana (assembly GCA_025379985.1). Taxonomy (NCBI): domain Eukaryota; kingdom Metazoa; phylum Chordata; class Amphibia; order Anura; family Hylidae; genus Phyllomedusa; species Phyllomedusa bahiana. The sequence continues at coordinate 17,245 of JAODAL010032607.1, read as the reverse complement.
AGACCATAGCTGTAACACAATCTCCAGGAGGTAAATTTACTGTTCCTCCCCCATAGGAGACTGTACCTCTAAGCTAATGCCTGTAGTCACTCTGCCACCTCTTGGAAGTTTTTACAGAGGTGGGGGATAGGGAGTGAGGTGCTGGAAAAGTGAGGGTTCTAAAATATTTGTCTCCAAATCTGCCAAGACGGATGGTGGCCAGGAGAAGTCATCATTGCAGTCTGGACTGGATGCAGAACAAAATGGAAAGTCAACGACTTGTCAGAGAAACGTCACCTGTGAGTCATAAGATGTAACTACACTATATGTATGCAGAGCCCGGGTATCTACCACTATATGGTCCCTGTATAGTGGTTATATATAGTCTGCAGAGCCTGTGTACACATATCTACCACTATATGGTCACTATATGGCGGTAATATTGGTCTTTGTATACTGATCTTTATTCAGTAATAGTGTAGGGGTATTATTTAGTCACCATGTGGTGGTAATTTGTGGTCATGTTCTGGCGATATAATAAGGTCCATATGTAGTAACGCTATTGGTAATGTTAGTCTGCATATAATTGGAGTTGTTTGGCAGCAGTATAATTGTGAGGTAATCACTCCTTGTATTATCTAGTAACTGCAAGACTTAAGAGATCCCGGTAAATGTTCGTGGTTGGGAAGGGGGGCATCCAAAAGTTTGTTATAGGACCCAGGCTTCTATAGTTATGCCCCTGACTTTAATGTTATGGCTGTTTAGTGTAAATTTATTCTTTCATTACCGTATTTGCAGTCCTGGGGGATATCAGGATATGGAAATAATAGTGCCTCACAGTCTACCCCCTAAAATAATCTTGTCAAATGCATATAGACTATGCCATCTAAAAATAAGCGTCCCTTTAAAATGTCACGCTTTGCATCCATAAAAGTAATGCCTACTAAAAAATAATAGTCTCAGAAAAGGAGATTTTCCCTCGGATAGATGGTCCACAATTTTATTGCATATTCATTCACAGGATAGTGAAAAAAGCATAAACGCTAACGCGTTCCTGTTGGATTTGAAACGCGTTCGCGTTTATGCTTTTTTCACTATCCTGTGAATGAATATGCAATAAAATTGTGGACCATCTATCCGCTGGAATCTCATTTTGTGAGGATATGTTTGTGTTGCTTGGACGTTGACTGGCGGCCTTCCTTGCGGATTTGAAAGTCCACAGAGATCTGGGCAGCGATCACAAGTAAGGTGAAGGAGGATACCCATACACCAAGAAGCAACGGTGTTAACATCCAGGGGTAAGCGGCCGTGCACATGTTTTTTCTTTGAATTTGAACTAAAAATAATAGTGCCATACACTATAACCAATGAAACTATTATTGTCATACACTGGGCCCCCAGAATATAAGCTGAATGGTTCCCTAAAGCCTGCTGCACCTTTTAGAATATCGAATTGAATTCATGAGAAAAATGTGTTGAAATGTCGCTTCAGCAAATAGCAGTCAGTTCTGATTCTTTTTATAACAAAAATCATAGTTACAACCTATGTTCTCACCATAGCCTAACATTTGCAGTATGTAGCGTCATGGTCAAATTTACATCCATCTGCTCTCACCTTTGAAATTAGTTTTCCATTACAGTGCATTTTGTAATTTAGCTAGAATTATGTTTAAGTGGAGACATAAATTTACCATCTGGTCTTCTTTCCATATTGAGTTATACATTTGAGACATTTGCATTCATTATATGTAGCTGATAGAAATGATGCATTAGAAATGTTTAAACATGAAGCCCACTGCGCTGCTAATTGAGAACACCTGTGTACAAAGAAAATAATGTTTGACATCAAACTGTACTAATTCCCATGATTACCAAATGTGAAACATGAACCATTCAGGAACATCATTCTCAAGAGCTCATTTTATAAAATTGACTCAATTGGACTACACTTTGCTGAGCATTGTTGGGCGCCCACTTTCTGTAATACTGATGTGAGTAAGGTGTTTTATGCATCCCCAGATCTTGTAATTCGAAGAGAAATGAAAACTTTCCACTCTCAAAACTGATGCTGTGAGGAATAAAGAAGAATTAAGACCCTATGACACAAAAAACACTTGCCAGTAAATCATGAAAAGAATGGATGGAAGTGCTGCTGCATCTTTTTTGCTTGGTCCTACACTCTGCCACCTTTGTCATGCGGGGTCTAGGTAAAATGTTCAAACTTAAAGATTCCGAATTGAATTATTTAAAAATTTAGAATAGCAAAAAATGGAAAAAACTCATTAGGGGAGACATGTATGATCAGGTTTACCCACCCTTTTGGCGAAAAATGCCCCAAGTACCCGCACTATGTCAATCCAAAAGAATGTTTTGGCGCTTTTGTTCAAAAGACTCGACACTTTTAAAAAGCGCCTAACATGATGGGGCTTTTGGGGTGTTGGGGGGGCATGTCGCACCACATGTATTATTTTTAAATATTGAATGGGGTTTGGCAAAACCCGGCGGTTACTCTCTGACAGGCAGACCTTTTTCAATGGGTCTGCCCGAGTTGAGAGTCGAAGTGGAGCTAGATTTGCCATTAGGGCAAAAATGTCCCTTACTTTCACTTAGACCATTTCAAAAATAAAAAGTCTTTCTGATAATGATCAAATTTTAAAAAGAATTATTAAAATTTAATAAAATCATATAATATTAATATAAAATATATAATATCCCAAAAATATAAAAATATCTCCTATAAAATGCATTTCAATTTAATGGAATCTAAACCTAGTTTAGTTCAGATTTTTACATTTTTAATTTTTACTACATTAAATTTAAAAATTTTTTTTTTCTGCTCTCCCCTTTACCACATACAGCAAGAGCCGGTACCCGCAGGGGGTTGGGGACCTGGGTCCACCAAACAAGATCAGTACCATTTTTTATTTATGACATTCTATTCTTTTTTTTAGCCATCTATAGCCTTTAACAACAACTAATTCTAATCGCCTAAGTTTATAATGCGCCTAAACATAGGCCGAGGTGTGCGAACTTTAGCTCCATTTATAATCGAAAAAAAAACCCTTTCATACTTTCATCGCATTATACACTAAAAACAGACTTGAAAATTTCATTTCAAAGCCCCTTTCCCCTCAAAAAAACCCCAAGTTCCTTGTAGTAAAACAAGTTTGGGGACTCGGGGGCAACTTTATAAATTTTTTGGGCCCAGGCACCATTTTTTTGCGTGAATTGTAGCGAAAAACGCCTGATCATAAACCTGTTCTTTTGCGGGTCAAAGTTTTTAGCGCTTTCAGCACTAAGCAACAATTCACTCATTAAACCCATTTTTTAAAGTGGTTTACCTGTTCCACACTAATCCCTGGATTTGCCGATAAACATTTATAAATGTTAGATTCCATGGGTGATGCGACACGCCTCCACGCGTCCTCCGAAACACAGGCCTTATAAATCGCCGGCGCTTTGAATGCGCCAATTTCTGGGGGCCCTGATTAAAAATAAGAACAGGGCTGCCCATATTTGGGGGAAAAACCCCCGACTCTGCCAGCCCGTACATACAAAGGGGCCCTGGAGTACATAAAAAAAAGTTTTAAAAATGAGAAAAAAATAAGAAATTCAAAACACTCTCCTTGTGCCATTTTTACCAATAAAAATATAAAAGAGGTTCAAATAATTAGCTTTGCCAGATCCGTAAACCTCTGATCTATTAAAATATAAGCCTCAATAAGGCAAGGTAACCACAGCAAAACACCAATTACAGACTGACAAGGACTGAGTTAGAAAATCCAATCCAAAACATAAATAGTACATCCTATAAATACATAAAGGGTTTGCCAGGATACAATCAGAGATATGATAGAAAAAATGAAATACTCTACCTATCCCTATTAAAAGCTTGCCCTCAAATGGCCCTTAGCAGGGTAACCATCCTGATGGGGACGACCCCACAAAATGAACACACCCTAATTGGTGTCCCTAGACTAAATGGTCCAAATTCTCTGTAATCCTTAACCCATGAAAGTAGAAAAATAGAATATGAACAGGATGTACTAGTATCAGATATATCAAAGATTACAAAACAAGAGGGATAGGATTTCCCATATAAGGTAGAACCCCCCCCCCCACCCCCTTTTCATTCAGGTAAAATATCTATCATATGTAATTTCCTGCCCTAAATATCATATCACAATATATAAATAACCTCCTACACCACCTACAGTCTCAGTCCCAAAGATAGACAGTGGGAGGGAAATTTATATTCTTATGAGGTGAAGCCCCCTTCCCCAATCAGTCACATCGCTCACCCCTACTCAGCCAAATTTTGTCTATCTACTAAGTATCACATCATACCAACTGCCTCATGTGTCAAAAGATGTTAATTCCCTTACACACAGCTGCATATGAAAGTTATATCCGTTTAAAGTTATTCAGCATCTTGCATTGTCCACTGCGCATGCATTGGTCCAGGGCGATACATCGCGCCTCATAATCTCTTAATGCGCATGCGCTGGCTTTCAGTTTGCCAGATGCGTGCCTGGTAACTCCATCCCCTCTGTAATTATGATACAGCCGCATCAGAGATGGATGGACATGCAAAGTCCGGTCAGATATCTCACTAGGTGCATCCATATGTCCACAAATCACTTGGTGACATTCCAACAGGCTCTCAAGTTGTCCTCACACCAGGCCTATCACCTACTCCACACTGTATAGAGCAGATTATATAACATTTATAAGCAGGTGTAATAATGTCTAAATTAGCCATCACCCCGTTTCTATGACTAAGTTACAACCAGTATGTAGGGATATACATGGCACAGGAAATACTATTCCCAATCATATTTCAGAAAATATTATTCATGTGAAAAACAAAGAGATGGTGATTGTCACATGGACCAGGCGCATTTTCGTGTTCCCGGACCTCCATGTCTCAAAATAATAATCAAACGACCATGCTAATTTATGAGAAGTAGACAGATTAATCCAGTTGTGACTAGCAGGTTAAACCTCCTCAGGTGACAATTACCTCTCAAAACAGAACTCCTCTCCATATATACCAAATGACAAAATAAAGAAAAGAAGAGAGTATGTAGTTCAAAGTTACAAATATAACTTTATTTATTACATGATTAAAAGGTATTTTCACCATAAAAAAAGGCATATCAAAGGATCCAAATGACTGCAGGCATATGTTAATCCTCACTATGCATAATGTATACAGATCTAAATCCATATAGGATACTCCACATACAATGTATATGGATCAAAAAAACATCTAGTATAAGTCAATTGTCTAAATGGTATACGTAATACCTGTGTCTAGAGTGACCCATAGCAAGTTACCACTTATGAGAATAGAACTATACCTCACAGTCAGGAGATCACCGAACTTTGGTGATCTCCTGGTACAGAGCAACTATATTCCCCGACAACAAAATCTGTTTAGCTCACGTGGCCCTGTGCAGGGCTTTTTTCCGTGTGGTAGATGCGTTGCATGTCCTAACATGATTAGGATCAAACATATTCTCATATGGTAAGTCGCACATTCAGTTCGCCACTTTATCATGATGTGTGGTTACAAAAAAAAACGTGATATATTTAGCTCACTGCCCATGTTCTGTAAAGCGTTATGTAGTGTGACACTCGGGAGTTTTAAAATCGTATACGAGAACATGTGCGAGATATAGTAGCCGCTAAAGGAGTTGATGACATTGACCAACTTAAAACCCTCCCTAGACATTTTTCAAAGTACCACAACTGTGATCCCAAAGGATTAAAAGTCTGTGGAATTGATTTGGTCCATCTGGAGATTAGAGGAGGCAACGCAATGCGTTGTTTGGAACAAAAAGAAAACCAGTTGGATCATACTCTAACTCTATGGCACCTGAGTGGACTCAATGAAAAATTAAGCTTTGAGTCATTCTTTATGAAACGTAATGAATATCGTCCCCTTGGTGTACTCCCTCTTTTGCTGTTTCTCTTTTTTTGAATATGTTTAGAGTGATATGTATTTATATTTATACTCCATTTTTTTTTATCTCTCCTTGTCTTCTCATCGTCCTTGGGTTTTTATCTTGTTGATTTTAATGCATACTTTTCTGTATGCTGGCTTATCTACATCTGTTTATTAGACCTGAATTTTTCAACATTATATGGGACGAGGATCTTCTCGCATTTTGTATTTTCATATAATGGGACTAATATCAGACCGTCTATATATGTTGTATGTACTGCTCTATTGTATTATATGATATCGAGTTGTAGTATCTGTGCAGATGATTTTGTAGATATTTAGTGTTACTATTTTGGTGCCTATGGTCAACGGTTATTGTTGGTTAATATAATCTTTGTCAGTTATATTTGTACTAGATGAATATGTTATACTTAATCTTCTTTTGTTTCGATATACTTTTTATGTATGTGGATTGTAAAAAATATTTGATATTGTATGCGATTTTTGGTGGGCTCGTGAGATCCATTACTCTATATTATAAGAGTTTCTTTCCACATCATTTACTTACCTAAACAGGTTACTGCTAAACCATGTATCCATAGGGTTTAGAGCGCATCGTGGCGCAAGCCCATGTGGGGATTCTGGCACGGATCCGTGCGCGAATGGCGCAATGATGCGCGATGATGTGCGATGCGCATGTCCGGAAGTTTCGTTCGGTCCACGGCTACATGCGCATTTGCACATGACGGCCGGGGAAGTGGGGCAAGGGTGATGTCTCCTTCCAAAAAACGTCGCATTCCCCACAATTGCGCTGCAGCTAGACTTCTATTAGGGTTGAGATATTTAATCTGTACAGAGATTCCGATGCAATACACCCTGAGGAAGCGAACGCGAACCGCGCTGTTGGGACGCGGGCCTGTTATTCCCTATGCTAGTATCTCCTCGTCCTGTGAGGTTTTAGTTTATTCTCATAACGTGGTAACTTGCTATTGGGACTCCTTAGACCAGGTATTACTTTTACATTTAGAAATTTGACTTATACTAGATGTTTTTTTGATCCAAAGACAATGTGTGTGAGTATCCTATATGAATTTAGATCTGTATACTTTAGCATAGTAAGGATTATATATGCTGCTGTCATTTGGATCCTTTGATATGCTTTTTCTGGTGAAATATTTTTTGTCATATAATAATAAGTTATATTTGTAATTTTGAACTATAAAACTTCTTCTTTTCTTTATTTTGTCATTTGACCATCCTAATTTATCAGAGATCAGGTTCCCAATAATATCTTTTTGTTATAAAACCAGATTTAGATGACAACTAGATACAGATCAGCCAGAGGGATATGTGCTATTTAATTTAAAAATCCAACGGCACTCCTTCTGCAAAATTAAACGGTCCCAGTCACCGCCTATCACATGTGGTTCTATCAAATCAATGTCCTGAAAGGAAATGGCTTCAGGTATCCCCTCATGTTTTTCTCGGACATGTCGGGCAATCGGGGTATCCGCCCCATGTCGTATGTCTCCTATGTGCTCACCGTATTGGTGATCTACGTATCTACGGAACTCACGTTTCATCTTCCCCACCTAGTGGGCATGAACACGTGGCCATATATATTACTTGCTTGTTAGGACAATTAATAAAGGTTCTTTTTTTTACTTTTTTTTCCTGTTGAAAAGCACCACTAAATTCCTTAGTTTGACAGATAAACCTTCAAAAACTGCAGGATCCACATTTAAAACAACCCATTGGGTTTTCCATCAAGACGTGTCCTTTCTTACTGGGGCGGAGAAGTGACTGTTTATATTCGATCTCCTTGATGCTCAATCATCTTCGGTATGTTATAAAGTAGAGATCGGGCGAATCGATTCTAACGAAGTGGAATTCGTTTAGAATTTCAAGAATAACTTTGGATATGATACGACAAGTCGAAGTTTGGGGTACTTCGGTGATGTGAACGAAGTGTGCTTTTGAATTGATTAAATGGCTTGCGAGCACATGGCGCTACATGCGGCTAAGCACTCTGGGAGGAAGAAGGCATTGCCTGATGACTTGTGCAGGATGAAGCCACTCAGAGACCGGCGGGATTCTGTGACGTCACCGCACTATATAAGTTTGGACGGTGCGGCCAAGCTGGGAGCTCATATCGCTCTCACTGTATGATCAGGGAAGGTGCTGCGCGGCTGATTGTTACTGAAGAATCTGATTTTTATACAGCGATTTTTTGTGGGGTGTCTCAGCTTGTCTCAGAGACTGCTTCTTTTAATGTTTATTTCTGATTTTTTGGTGTATTGGATCTGAAGTCACAGGGTGCATCCATGCAGCTGATATACATGTTAAGCTATTGCTCAAGCACAGAGAATATCCAAGGGGCCTATAGCCAGTTATGTTGTATTCATTTAAGAAACAGCATTTTTATAATACAAATACCACTTTCCTTTGTGGACTGGACTGCTCAATTTTTTGCGCAATTTACACCAGGGTTATAAGCGTTGTTTTTGTGCTGTGGTGACAATATAGGACCGTCTTTTTCACGCCAAATAATACCCATTTTTCCTGTAGCTAAATACAAGAGCTGAAGGTAATTACAATTTTTTTCTCTTGTTGTGTAGCGTACAAAACACGCAATTGTAACACGGCTACAAAGTTAGTGTTTCCGGCTGCTCAATTCTTTTTGCGCAATTTACATCCAGGTGTAAATTAAGCGTGTTTGCTGCTGTGTGTGACTGCAAGAAAACCGTCTTTTTCACGCCAAAAATAAAATTTTCCTGTAGATAATTCACAGCGAAGGTTAATTACAATTTTTTTCTCTTGTGTGTAGCGTAGGTAACACGCAATTGTAACCGCTACAAGCTAGTAGTTTAAGGCTGCTCAATTCTTTTGCGCAATTTTACATCAGGGGTTAATTAAGCGTTGTTTTTGTGCTGTGGTGACAAAAAATAGACCGTTTTTTTCACGCCAAAAAAATACAATTTTCCAGTCGCTAATTCAAGGCGAAGGTTAATTACATTTTTTTCTCCTTGTGTGTTAGCGTAGAAAACACGCAATTGTAAAAAGCTACAAAGCTAGTAGTTCGGGTTCTGCTCAATGCTTTTGAGCAATTTAACATCCAGGGGGGTTAATTAAGGTAGTTCTTGCTTGCTGTTGTGACTCAAGAAACATCTTTTCACCGCCAAAAATATACAATTTTCCTGTAGAATAATTCACAGCGAAAGTTAATTATAAAATTTTTCTGTTGAGTATAGCGTAGAATAACGCATTTGTAACATGCTACAAAGCTAGTAGTTTCGGCTGCTCATTCTTTTGCGCAAATTTACATCAAGGGGTTAATTAGCGTTGGTTCTGCTGCTGTTGTGACTCCAAGAAACATCTTTTTCACGCCAAAAATACAATTTTCCTGATAGCATAATTCACAAGGGAAGGTTAATTACAATTTTTTCTATTCCTTGTTAGCGTTAAGAAAACACGCAATTGTTAAACGGCTACAAAGCTAGTAGTTTCGGGATGCTCAATTCCTTTTGCGCAACTTTAAATCCAGGGTTATATTTAAGCGTTGTTCATTCGAGGCTTGTTGTGACTCCAAGTCACACCGTCTTTTTCATCCGCCAAAAAAATAAATTTTCCTGTAGCATAATTCACAAAGCGAAGGTTATTACAATTTTTTTCTCTTGTTGTGTAGCGTAGGAAAACACGCCAATTGTAACACGCCTACAAAAGCTCAGTAGTTTCGGGATGCTCATTCTTGTTGCGCAATTTACATTCCAGGTGTTAAATTAAGCGTTGTTCTGCTGTGTTGTGACTCCAAGAAACCATCTTTTTCACGCCAAAAAATTAAAATCTTTCCGTGTAGTCATTATTCACAGCGAAGGTTAATTACAATTTTTTCTCTTGTTGTGGTTTAGCGTAGAAAACACGCAATTGTAAAAACGCTACAAAGTAGTAATTTCCGGCTGCATCATTCTTTTTGCGCATATTTACATCAGGGGTTAATTAAGCGTTGTTCTGCAGTATTGTGACTCCAAGAACCTTCATTTTTCACCGCTAAATACTATTTTCCATGTAGCATATTCACAAACGAGGTTATTTACAATTTTTTCTCTTGTTGTGTTGCGTTGATAACACGCAATTGTTACAAGGTACAAAGTAGTAGTTTTCGGACTGCTCAAATCTTTTGCGCAATTTACAATCCAGGGGTTAATTAAGCGTTGTTTTTGTGCTGTGGTGACAAAATTAGGACCGTTCTTTTTCACCGCAAAAAATAACATTTTCCTGTAGCCATAATTCACAACGCGAAGGGTATTACAATTTTTTCTCTTGTTGTGTAGAGTAGAAAACACTCAATTGGTAAACAGTTACAAAGCTAGTAGTTTCTGGGTCTGCTCAATTTTCTTTGCGCAATTTACATCCAGGGGTAATTAAGCGTTGTTCTGCTGTTTGTATCACTCGAAAAGAAACTTTGTTTTCACGCACAAAAGGAAAATTGTTAGCATTAATTCATATCAGAAGGTTATTTAGCCTGTTTATATTCAGTAAAATACACAGTAGTTTTTTAAACGGCACATATACAAGTCAATTTTTCCTGCCCATTTGTGAGCGCAATTTATATCTAAGCTTTTATTAGAGAGGAAATAGTGGGTTCAATTTATTGGCGTCAAATACTGTGATGTCACGCAAGGGTCGAGTATTTATCTTTACAGATATCTTCATAAAACAGTGTCTGTACATTTTAGAACAAACAGTATGTCAGTCAGAGAGGTGGCAGGGCTCTTCACCTGAGAGTGGCGAGTACAAACATTTCTGTAGCATGGTCGGCAGCAAGAAAGGGGACGTCGCAGCGGGGTCACTCGGTCGAGGCCACCAATTGCCGCCTGTTATCTAGCGACCGTTTTACTGACTAGCAACCCAATGGCTTATTGATTGGTTTGTCTAGGTCATCCACTTCCTCCAGATGACATCTGACAACCCCAGCCATGAGTCGGTGGGAACGTAGACACAACCCTTAGTTGGCATGGCCCGGGAGCGGTGTCAGCGGCCCTCACCTGCCCTTCTCAAACCAGCACTCTGTCCCATCGCTTCCCTCAGCCAGAGATCTACATATGTGGTCTGGGGCTCAGCGCCACTATATATCGAGAGATGAACCAATGTGAGGAGGGCAGTCAGGAAAGCTACTTGGCAGCGAAGAATCGAGAAATTGAGGGCCAATATCCCCTTGCTCCTTGCAGTAGGCGCCAAAGTATTGATGTTGAGAGTGGCATGGAGAGGTCATGTTGTGAGGGGGCAGCCTCTGCATCACCAAGACCGGTGATGAGGACAGCAGTGACGATGAAAACACAAATAGATGTTGATGTAGCCGACCGCACTTGGGAGACCGGTGAAGGGCAAGGGCTTCATCATCATCAGGAGAAGAGGGGTCAGCTTGCGCGTAAGGCAGTGGCTCAGCAGCAGGCAAGTGGTCGTGTGGCACGTGAATTCACGCAGGGATAGCAGCAGTGTTTCGTCGGGAGCAAGCGGCCTATGGGGTAAAAAAACCCGCTTCGCAAGTCCAAGAATGTAGCGGAACCAGGGGATCAGCGACGGCACGCGGCGGCAGTAGTCATCAGTGCGGAGCTGTTGGCGGTAGAAATCCGATACTCTCGGGCGGTGTGGCAGATTCTTTGGCTATGGACACGGAGGAGGCCGAATCTGGTATATGTAGAATCTGTAAGCAGAAAGTGAAGCCGTGCCAGGGGCTATCGTTGGCACCCACGGCCCCCGTCAACACTTGCTGGTCACCAATCCGGTGGGCCTGGAGAGAGAATAACGTGGCTCAAGATGTGGTGGTCCATCCTGCGCACGCAGCAACAGCAGCGCAAGCAGAGCGCACAGTGGCAAGCATGCATTGCAGCCAGTCAAGGCTCCACACTGCTGCAGAAGGGGAGCTGTTTCTCTTTGACATCATCTTGCCGGTTCCAGATGCTCTGCTCTCCTTTTTTGCTACTCATGGCGCCAGCAGTCGTTCAGCGAGGCAGATTGCAAAGAGACTACGTAATGAGTCAACAATCCTAAGGTGCGAGCAGCTGACCGTGATCCTGTCCAAGGTGTTGGTCTTGCAGTCCATCCCTTTCCAAATGGTGGCCTCTGCACCTTTCAGAGAACTAATGGCTTGTGCCGAGCTGAGATGGGATTTCCAAGCCGTTATTTCTTTTCCAAAAGGCAGTATCACAGCACTTCATAAATATGTAGAACAAAAAGGTGGGCCAGTCGTAAGCTTTATCGGTGTTGTTTCAATGTGCACGGCAGCCGGGACGTCTGGAGCTGTAACTATGGTCAGGGCAAGTACTTGTCCTTTACGGTCCCAACTGGGTGAATGTGCTTCCGGCCGGCACCACCAAACAACTTGGACAGGGAGACGCCGCTTTCTCCTCCACGATGTCAAACTGCTGCTCCTGCGCCAATGTCAGCCTCCACCACCACCACCACCACCACCATCTAAGCTCCACAAGTATGTCCATCATACCACATGTTAGGGCACAGCGGTTGTCACGCAGTTCTACACCTGGCTTGCCTCTGCGAAAACGAAGTCACAAGGGGAGAATGCTCGCGTCATGCAGCAAGAAAATCGATGTGGGCTTTCTCCGCGCCAACTGCAAATCAGGAACCCATGGTGAGGACAATGGGAGGAACTGAGTACCGCGCTGCAGAGGAGGATGGTCCATGCGCCTGAATGGCGCACGTGTTCAATCTGGTTGGCAAAAGGTTCCTGAATGTCTCTTCCACCGATCTTCAAGCAGATTCTGAAAAATGGCCAGGAAATGTGCATGAACTTTATCCATTCCTACAAGCCAGGAAACCTCTCGAGTTGCAGCGGCTAGAAACGGCCTCCCCAACACACTCTTGATATGCGTTGTTTCCACCCGTTGGACATTCCAGCCTGCACATGGTGGACCGACTGTATGACAGAGAAAGACCATTAACGATTTTTTGATGATCCAGGCAGAAAGAAGTACTCCCCATGCTGTGTAACTTTGAGTCAGTCAGTGGCAGCTCATGGTGACACCGGCCGTTTTTTTGAGGCATTCGAGGGAGGGCGACATTATTTGTCAGTCGCCAGGACTACGGATGAATAACGTCATTCCACTGCTTCATGTCATGGAACAGATGCTGAAAAATCTTTATGGGCAGGGGACTGCGAGAGGTGTGGCGAACTACATCTTGTGGCCACATGAGTCGGTGGGGACTGAAATGGGAGGAGGTGGTGGACATTGGAGCAGAAGCATTGTCTGGTGAAGATGAGTGGATTTTCTACCCAGGTGGACAAAGAGAGAGGAGCAGGAGCAGCTGGAGGAGGTGGATGTTGTATGAGGAAGACGAGGCAGATGGACCCCAAGAACCGTGGCAGTATACAGTGGAAATGGAGGCAGGGAGCCTCGGAGTACTTGGTGCAGATGGCCGCCAGCTTGTTATTTGCCTGGCTAGTGACAGCCGAATAGTCAGCATCCTGGCCAGGAGGGGTTGACTTCTGGCTCTCCACCTATTTGACCCTCGCTACGGTCCAAAATGGTGAGCCTTTTCCCAGCTATTGGGAGAGGGGAGGACAAACCTCAATACTATAGGGAATCCTCCGTAATTCAGTTGGCCGCTGCTATGTGCGGAGCATCGTCCCTCCTCTGACAGGGTTTCTGACCGGCGGGGTTCCTCAGCGCTACACGTACTACTGCCGCGGCTCTGGGGGAAGGTGGGGAGTTTAAAAGCAGTACTCCAGCTCATCAGCAGTCACCTAAGTCTGTGAGTTCATGATGAGAAGGCTTCCTTCACCCGCCTAGTGAGGAGGGTGTCGCCAGCAGGCAGCAGCAGCAGCAGGACTGGAGCAGTCCCTGAACCAACAGGTGGTGGCCTACTTGGAAGCCACTTCGCCACCAGTTAGAAGATCGCTGGATATGGGCAGCCAAACTGATGTGTGGCTGGCAACTTGCCGAGTTTGCAGTGGAGAGCTGTCTGCCCGGCCAGTATTGTGCATCAGGCGGGGTTTTTATTTTTCAGTGTGGCGGGGGCCCATCATGTAGCCCAAAGGAGAACCCGCTTGTCCATGGGAATGTGGATTGGCACGGCTGACCTTTTTCAAGATGAATCAGCGTGGATCGGCCAGGATTTTCCACACAACATGCCCTAGGCGTCAGGACTCCATAAGCCATTGACGCCTCACCCAAACTGGTGAGAAATGAGGTCTGGGTTCAAACTACCTGATTCTGATGCGCCACCGCTGATGGCCACACATCTGCTGACAGTTTCCATCTGGCCAACATCATCTTCTACCAGAGATGGTATTGCCACCCCCTCCACCACTGTGTCATTCTGCCCACTGTCTGATCATGCTGCTGCTGTGGCTGCTGCCGTGACTCTCCACACGGGGTGTCAATGTCCACTCTGTGGCCTATACTCTGTTTTTGCCACCTCCAGAATGTCATTGTGCCACTGCCTGGGGACCTCATGCTGTGCTGCCTGTGTACCCGACACACTGTGTCATTGTGCCACTGTAGCTGACCTCATGCTGCTCCTGTGGCTTGCTGCCGTGACTACACACTGTGTCATTGTCCCATCTGTGGCCTACTCCTGTTTTTGCCACCTCCAGAATGTGATTGTGCCACTGTCTACCCGACCTCATGCTGCTCCTCTGGCTGCTGCTGTGACCACCCCAACTCGTCGTCAATTGTCCCACTCACTCCTGTGGCTACTCTGTTTTTGCCCTCTCTCCAGAATGTGATTGTGCAACTGTCTACCTCATGCTGCTCCTGTGGGTGCTGCCGTGTACCTCACCACCTGTGTCATTGTCCACTCAGTGGCCTACTCCTTGTTTTTGCACTTCCAGAATGTCATTGTGCCACTGCCTGACTCATTGTGCTGATGGCACGTGACCTACACCACTGTGTCATTGTGCACTGTCTGACCTCATGCTCTTGTCTGTGGCTGCTGCTCGCGCGCGTCACTCTAACACTGTGTCATTGTGCCTATGTCTGACCTCATGCTGTGTGTGGCTGATGCCGTGACCTACACACTCTGTCATGTTGCCACTGTGCTTTGACCTCATGACTGCTGCTGCCGTGACCTCGCTCTCAGTCAATGTGCCACTCTGGTGACCTATTCCTGTTTTTGCCACTCAGAATGTCATTGTGCCAACTGTTTGACCTAATGCTGCTGTGGCTAGCGCCGTCACCTCCACACTCTGTCACTAATGTTGCACCTGAGCTCTCAGCTTGTTCTTTTCCACTTTCTCTGGCATAATTTTTATCAGGCATCCATTCCCGCTTGTGTTTTTTGGTAGTTTGCCCTCTTATGAATGCCCTGGGAATTTTTATAGTGAAGCAGATTCTAAGAGTGTCGGGCAGTCATGTGGCGTGTCATACTAAAACACAACATTGTATGAGGACCAAACCAAGTCCGTCGCCATATTTATGCATGGCACAAGTTCTACAGACCTGCAGGCTCTGTGCAGCTGGAAATAGTGTTTTTTAACGTGATTCGTGCCGAAAGTAATTCGGAACGAAGTTATTTTTTCGCCGAGAAATTCGGCGAAGTGAACGAAACGAATTTCGGGAAATTCGCCCATCTCTAGTTATAAGTGGTCTTTCTGGGAGTAACATCTTTAAATCATGATTTTGAAGTAAAATATTCCAATATTTACTGATAATTCCACGGATCTGGGATGCCTGAAAATCATACGTTTAATGATACGTAGATGAGCTTTTTCCTCTGGTTGTTTCTGAGATGTCAGTAGTTGTGACCTGTCTCTCACTAAAGCTGTTTGATATGCCTCTCCAATGAGTTTTTTTCTGGGAATCCTCTCCTTAAAATGCACATAAATGGGGAGGGTGCAGCTGTATTGGGGGACAGAATAGCTAAGAAGATGGAGGAATTATTTAAACTAGGGACTGGGGGGGGGGGGGGCGTAACTACACTATTAGCGTGCAAGAAAAGAAGACAGAGAGCTGGAATTAGTAATAAATCGGGGGGTGGGGAGGGGGGGGGGTTTAGAATAGGAAAAAGTCGGGGAGAAAGGAAAAAAAAACTGAAAAAATCTTAAATTGATCTAAAAAATGCCAGGGTTCACCAACAAAGTACATGAACTAAATTTTTAATTGCTGAAAAAAAATATGACATAGGGGGGATCTGGACATGGCTGGATGAGAGCTTGACTGGGCATTTAAACTTAAGGGTTACAGTCTATTTAGAAAGATTGAAAGCCCGGAAGGGGGGGAGGTGCTGTCTCATGTAAAATCTGTCTAAGCCAACACGCGGGAAGATATGGGTACAGGAAATGAAACATGTAAAATCATATGGGTAAAATACTTGTTATACAAAAATACAATAAAAAAATAATACTTAGGGGTTGTTGTAGGCCCCCCAAATAAACAAACCCCCGGGCAGATGTACTTGCAACAAATGGATAGGGTTTAACAGAATGAGGCTGTTATTATAGGGATTTAACTATCCAAAAAATCAATTGGGAAACTAAAACCCGTAGTTCATAAAAGGAAACGGTTTTTTTCAATAACTAGGTGAGCGATTTTTTCGACAAAGTTGAAATCGGGACGGTATTTACGTTATCGGTTTTTTAGATCACGCGATAATTTAGGTTAAAATTGTGCATAATCATTAAATCACGCCCTTTTTTTTGGCGCTTCCGTAATTTTGGGGCCAGGCAAAACAGCTTACAGAATAGAGCGGGTGAGATGTGTTTGGGCGTCATACTGGGATGTGTATGGGTTTCGATTGGTGGAAAAATCACATGACCTCGTTTTACATAGAACACCCCCCCCTGTTCATGATCAGGGTGTCAGGTCTATGCAGTAGGAGTGCGCTCTGCCTCTTCCCCAAAAAGCTAGCAAAAAAAGCCGCGAATTATTTTATTTTTTCACAGAGACAGCTCACTTTTAGCTTTGATCCCTTTGAAGTTAGTTAGTCAAGATTTGCAGATTTTAGGTAGTTAGGCAGAAATTTTAAAGAGCATCTACCCCGTAAAGCACGGGGGGGTGCGGGGAGGGGGGGGGGTCTCCGCGGGGGGAAAACGACACGCTCTATAAAGGATACGGAATTTACAGCCCAAAAATTTGTTTAGAATTGCATGCCTTATATGGATACAGATCTTTTCAAGTAACTGCAGGGGTTTTTTGTTGGTGCAAACTCCACTTTTATTAAGTATACATTTGATAGGTGTTTTTTTTTCAATTTTTTCCCAGCCCCGCTTTGTTAAATTTGCCACCCCGCAGTTAAAATTTTAATCCACAACTTTGTAGTCACCCCAAAGGGGATGAAGGTGCCAAAAAAAACCCTTTT
>JAODAL010032606.1:0-46714 GCA_025379985.1 Phyllomedusa bahiana | reverse complement strand
ATGTGTGATTTTGGTAGGGTGTGCTGGAGGCAGGGCACACTAGAACCGTACTAAGCTACAGATTTATAGCTTCAGTACGGCACTTCTAGGCGCATTACTGCTGGAACAGTAATACCACTTTGAAAGTGGTTTACCTGAACCAGGAGTGTTGTTTCTGCGCTAGAATGCGCCTGATTTATGACCCGCAGTAGACCGGCTTCATAAATTCAGGTGCATTCTACACTATTATTATGCGCAGTTAAATTGGTGTCTAAACGGCAAAAATCATACATGTCACCCAATGTGTCAGTCTTCACTGTAATCTAGCATTCTACTCATAACAATAATGGTCAGAATGAACAGTCTTATAACTCCTTATCAGTGCTTTAGTATATAGAACTCAGAAAATGAAAAGCTAGATAGAAGATAATACAGGATTCAAACAGGATTATTAGTGTGGCTCATAATTATAGTTGGTGTTAGAATATAACTATATTTACATGTTTTTGATTGTAAAAATGGAACCTAAATTATAGGGGCTTGTCCCCACGACAGGATTTTCATTCGGATTTACAGATGATTTTCGGATTTGGAAACTGTCTGTAAACTGACTGTCAATCATCCTGATAGACTTTAATAGAAAATCCGTTCAGCAGTCCCCACTGAATGGATTTTCTGCCGGACGGTTTTTTTACACTGCCAGAGCTCTGAAAAACTTAGAACATGTGCATTCTTCCGCCCGGTTTTCGGGCAGACCATGAAATGTCAGTGGTTGAGAGGGACGGGCGAATCCGCAAACCGCGGACAGAACCATCCCCAAAACCACGGAAAAGTTGTCAAAATACCGGCCAGATTCGTTCAATCAGAATCTGGCCGGTATTTGCAGACTGTCGGGTGGACACACCTTAAAGATTGTAAAAGATTTACATTTACTAGCATGTAATCAGTAAATACGTGTATCTAAGAAATGCAGATATGTTAGCAAAAGAAGTAATCGTGGGGACATAAAATAGTGCTCATGAGGGCAGACACCAGCCTAGACTTTCTATGGAAAAACGCTACAAACTGCACATCCATTACCTGGCATGACTGATAACAGAGAACAATAGACTGCATCCAACTACACAGTCAGTGTAAATAAGATATAAGGTAAATGCTCCTTTAAGAGCTGTTCCCTCTTTCTAATGGACCTCCAGATTTCCTACCTACTGTACACCATATGAAGCATCGGGCCTTGGCCAATTTTCTGAGAAGTATTCTTTTGTCAGAGTTTTTAATATATTCCCAGTTGTGTGATTTTGTTCTCAGTAAAATCCTAAAGTTTGTACATAGGTTTATGAGTTTACGTATATACGGACAATCCAAGCTGTTCTAAATAAATGGAGATGTTTTTTTCAGTCTCCCCATGCCTGATGCACCTGCGTTCTACATTCTTCCACCTACCGGCATTTTCTTCTATTGAGCCAATTAAAAAATAAGCTTCAGGCAGCAATTTGGAGAGTGTGTAATTTGTCTTGTGAAGTATACGGCAGTGTCATGTGCTCTGGATGTCAGTGTTAGATTCTACAGTCTTGTCATCCCCTTACTCCATTCTGAGCAGTATTCTCTTCTTTAACACAGAAACTTGCACCACGCTATTAACGGTGTCTTGTCCAGGAGATAATGCTAAAATACGTAAGGCTAATACACACAGCTTTTGATTATAGGATCTGTTACTATTAGTGGAAAAGATGTACATATCGGTACGCATGGGCTTCAAGAGGCCCAGGGCTAGTTTTATTGGGTGCCTGCTTCCTAGAGAGCCCTCAAATTTAGAGTGAAGCAAAAAACATTCCTTTCCACCGGTGGTTGTAGAACCTGCTGATGAAACTGAGTCCTTCCACACAGCTTTTGATTGTAGGATATGTTACTATTAGTGGAAAAAATGTACACATTGGTGCACATGGGCTTCAAGAGGCCCGGGCTAGTTTTAATGGGTGCCTGCTTCCTAGAGAGCCCTAAAATTTAGAGTGAAGCAAAAAACATTCCTTTCCACCGATGGTTCCAGTAATCAGGTAAAGCACAATCCACCCTCACTTTAGCAAAAAGCACAATCCATCCTCGCTCCCTCTTTTTACTCAGAAATATTGAGGCAGTTTCTCTTGTGCCATAAAAAGCTCTACTATACATGCCTTTAAGATTTGACCTTGCAGGGCCAGAGTGAGGGAATAAGCTGGATACCTTTGTGGAAGACTTGGGTGGGAGAAAACTGCATCTTAAACTTTCAAGGAAAAACATAATATCCTAAGATTTTACAGTAATTGCTATTATGGTCACTTTCACAGGTCAATAATTTTATTTTACTGTTATTTGGACAGGTGTATAGCCTTAGTCATCTAATTTATTCAAGCGTACCTTATAGTGGGCTAAAAGTGATCCATTGCCTCCTACATACAAGAAAACAGTCTATGATCAATCTTACAGGGTACTATTTAACCTATCATCATGTTAGCAAAGCAGAAAGAGTGGAGGGAGGATACTGGACCATTCGGAATAAACCCACATAAACAAAAGTACCATTTGCAAAGAATTTTAAGATTCCTGTGGCATTAGCAAAATGTGGCATTAACAAAACCTGAGATCATCAAATATTCTGTATTATCAGAGAGCCATAGAAACATATAGAGAACTCACATATAAGTGTGAAGGACTTTTAGGAGGAGCCCAAAATAAAGAATAACTTTCTCGTTAATTGCCATTACTCAGTCTTCTGCTTGTAGTCTTGTGAAAGTGCACATTATTTTTCAGTTTAGTGCTGGGAAAAAAGTACTGGATTGTGAGTCTTTCTCAAATTTCACCGTAAATACAGATATTGGACCAGTTGGATTTGTGGTACCACTGAAAAGCCAAGGAAAATTTATTTATAGATGTATGTTTACTTAACCTTAGGCCCACCAGAGGATGCTCTGGTACTCCTATGGGCCAGTCTAACAATGATATAATGGGTACTGAGGTAAAGGTTGACTTAATTTTTTGCCTGTGATATAGTTGTATGCTTAGATTTGGTTTAATCTTTCGTCTTTAATAAAAACATCTCAAATTGTGTTTAAAAAACAGAGATTTGGAAAGGAGTAATTGCTTGCTTAGTGTCAGAGTAATCTGCTTGATACGTTGACCTTTGATGTCTGTGCCTGAATCAGTAAGAGACTTTACAAGGTTAGTTTAGACGTGGCCACTACAGAGTCAAGGTGACCCCTTCTCTCTTTCCAGATTTTCAGTTTTATCATTAGCAGCCTGGTAAACTTCCTCCCACAGACATCAAGGCAAGGAAATCTCACAACTGCAACTGCAGTCTTGTCTCTTCTCAGCTCTGAAAACCCTAATTATTGCCAGTCCAGTAAGTTTTCTGTTCTTATCTGTGTAATATTTCACTCTGGAGTATTACCAAGCACCAAAATCAAAACAGAGAGACATTCCCATGAGTGAAATACTCCTGTGACATGGTGAGACTGTGGTGGCTAGTGTTCCACTGTAAGAGATCTGTAATGGTGGAGAATTACACTGAGCTATATAATTGTTCTGTTATGTGACATTTCTTTATATTTCTTAAAATGCCGTGTAAGATGGGGTTTCTTTCTCTCATCTGGTTCTCCTTTAAACGAAGACAATTGCAGACCAGTGCCATTCAAACAGATTTTGATAGTTATAATTCTTATTTGAGGCACAAAAGCTTAGTAGTTACATTCATGGTATGTGGCACTTTTCTTAAAAGTTTCAGGAAATACAGTGTAAACAGAAAAAAAAGAATATCTATTAGAATGAAATTTGTTTCAGGTCCCTGTTCCCTTTACAGGAGTCCATCCTCGGTTTGGCCAAGTCTACACCTTCCCACTGTCTACTTTTAAAATTCCTTTCTTTTAGACCCTGTTAAGTATTCTGACCTCCACATTATTTTCCACCAAATTACTGACAATATACCTCTACTAGTGCCACTAAGCCTGCCTTCGGATCTCCTTTCAGCCCCTGTCAAGACTGAGTTGGTATTGCTCCTATGGACTCCACTCTTTGAAATCCTGCTTCACTACCTCTTGTCACGGATCCCCTGCCCCCTTGCCGGGGCCCGGGGGCGCACCTTTCTCCGAACCCTTTTGGGGAGCCCCGTCCCGCACGTCGGGTTCGGGGTCTGATCACTCCCCGGTCCCTACCGGCGTGCACTTACCTGGCCATGCTCCTGCTCAGCCTGTCTCCGTCCCGCAGCGCGTGGCTCCGCCCCTGGCCCCGCCCGGCTTTAAAATTTTTAAAGGACAGGCGCCGGGTAATTGGCCATTCCCCGGGCATGCTCCTTTTTAAATTTCCGCCTCTCCGGGCGGCCCTCCCGATCCTTGGTGTATATCCCGTTGGAAAAAAGCCTTCTAGTCTTGTCAAATCCTGCCTACCGTGTACCGAACCTCAAACCTACTTTTACCGACCACGACCCTTGCCGCCAGCCAGCCCCTTTTTCCTGTCTACTTCACAGCCTCAGCCCCCTGCCCGACCTCCTGCCTGTCCCCGACTACGACCCTGCCTCCCCGTTTCCGTACCTCGCCTACCCTTGGGCCGCCACGCAGGAAAGCCCCCAGGGGAAGCGACCGGTAGACCCCCCCCGCAGAAAGTCCACCCGTTTTGGGGCGGGACCGGGTTGAATATTGGGGGCTACTTAGATTCCAATCCCTGTTGTTGGCTTACACCATCGCCTGTGGGGGTCCATGGATCCACCTCCAACCTTACAGTAGGATCCGCCATGGACCCCCAAAGGTGCCTTTTACCCACCTGGGGATCTAAACCTTTGTTGCTCCCATTCACAAAACTGGTCAACGGGCCGCACAACTTACCCACTACCCACCATGTTGCAGCAACTCCACCGTCCACACAGAAAACCTTCACCTCCCCAGGGGTTTTGTCCCTCCCTCTAGGGTTCCTGGTCAGGTCCCACTGGGCGTCGCTCCCCAAGTTCGAAAGAACCCGAAACCGCAGGGGTTCATCACCCAATGCTCAAATGCACGGGAGCTGAGGGCCGATTCATTTCCTGTCCGAACGGCGAAAGTGGCTTCGGGGTCACCCCCCTCTCCGGGAAGGCCCTGGCAGGGGCACCTCTGGGGGACAAAACGATCCATTTCGGGGACTACATCTTTCCAGGAGTTCCGCAGTGTTGGGGAATTAGCCCTCTCCTCCGCTGGACAGCCCCCAAACCTACCCCGGGGGACTGCCCTGTGGGACAAACGGGTGAAATTTTCCGCACCGGCCTCGAACTGCGGAACACCCCGCTCTTTGCCACCTCAAAAAAGGGGGCTCTCCAAGCCGATTTAAGGGACTCTTGGCCGCAGAGACCCCCCCCTTCTTCCCTCAGTGACTTGATCCTTTATGACCCATCGACGTTCGCTTCAATTGAACGGAGGAGGACTCGGCAAGAGCTCATTTCACCCAACCTCGCTGGTTTCCCCCCTGGCACCGGTGTTCTAAAACCTTCCCCCACAGCCACCAACACCCCCCAAGGACCCAGCAGTTTGATCGGGCTCGTCTCTCTGAGCAAAAATTGGCCCCCGTGGGCAAAGGAACTTGTGCCTCACAGGGGCCCCAGCGCATTACCGGGGGAATTTTGTCCCAAGCGCCCAACCTGGGAAATTTCCCGCACCTAGACTCGGGGGAGGGGCATTCCGGGTGCAAACTCCCCCCTCCCACGTCTGTTGTTTGCCATGCAGGTCGTGTAGAGACTGGTCCCCCTTCGTTCCGGGTTTCCCGGGCGTTCCGGGATTGGGGCTCGGCCGGAATTTCATCCCCCAGCCCCCTAGTGAAGCATATCGGCTTCCCGGGGCCCTTGAAAAAACGTCTCATCCCGTCGTCACGGGAGTGCTTACGACACCACCAGTTTGTCACCAATTCACTGTCCCCCCCCACGGGGGGCTGCAAAAGGGAAAAAAACCCTTCTAGTTTGCCTCGCCCTCATCACGCCCCTCCCACCCCCATCTGCGCTCCACTCTCCTACCCTGGACGGGAAATCGGAGGGGTGCTCATTGGGCCCCAACTTCGGGGGTTTGTTTGGGGCACCTCGCCCGTGCCCCCTGCTCCCGCTCAACCGCTGCCAGGGCTCCCCCCCGCCGAGTATCGGAATACGCCGATGTTTTTCTCTGAAGTAAAGCCGAAGTCTTCCGAAAAAAAAAAAAAAAAAAAAAAAAAATTTTTAAAAAAAAAAAAAATTTTTTTTTTAAAAGAAGGACGGTACCTTTCGCCTGCAAAAATACCGGGTTTTGAACAAGACCAACGGTAATAACCGTTACCCATTGCCGTTGATCACAGAACTTTTTTGACCGTCCAGGGCGCAAAGATATTCTCCCAAATTTTATTTGAGAGGGGCCCACAAATTTGTCCGAATTTCCCAAGGGCATGATGGAAGACAGCCTTCAAAACCCCGGGATGGGCCCCTTTGAATACCGGTGATGCCCTTTTGGGAAACCCGTAATGTGCCTGCCCCCTTTCCAGGAGCCGAAGACGCTTCATAAACCTCCCACACCCCGTGGTGGTTTTTCCCTTTTTGAATCTTAGTGTACTCTCCTACCCGAGACCCCGCAGCCAATTTTTGTCATGTTGAAGCCCCTGGGGGAACCATCGTATCCAACTAGGGAAATCATTTTCCACATACACCTCCCTTTCGGTTACTCATTTCGACCAAGGCCTAACGGGTGGGTCCAGCAAACTGTCTCCCTGTTGCAGTGCCACGCCCAGTCAGTCTGCGGGGTAACAGGCCTTCTTGGGCTTCTGTAACACTAAAACCGTCAATTCATTCCCCACTTCTCAAAGCTAGGGCTCCGATAGTGGCCCTTCCGAGAAACAACTAACCCCGCGCTGGCCCGTCAAGCCGAAAGCTTCTCGAAGCTCAAAACCCCTTCTCTACGGGACTATCCTTTCCCCGGGTTTTGGGCCCCCAAAAACCCTTCACTTGGAAGGGGATGCCCCCGTCTGTGGGAACCGACATTTTATGCAAAAAGGGCCCACGGGGAAGACGTAACTGTGGCTTCTTTTCCCCAAAACGTTCCTTTTGTCGAAGGATTTCACGATTGGGGACCGGGAGCTACTGGCCAAAAAAACTGGCCTTGGAGGGAAAACGTTATCTGCGGAGGGCCTCACCCCATCCGCTCTTCCCCAAACCCCAAAACCCCAATACTCCAGTCGGCCAGCGACTTAATCCCCGCCGGCCCGTTCGCTCTTCTTTTCCCGGTTTCGATTTCCAATCCATTCCGCCTGCGAAAGAATGTGAGAGCCCCACCAATTCCCTTTCCTCCGACGTGGTGGTGAAAACACAAATCCAAACACTAAATCCCCCCAAAAGTCTTATCTCAGCACTCCAGTTACCTCCGGGGAAGGTTTTCCCCCCTGGGAAAGACTACGTGCGCCTGCTCTTCCGAGAGAACTTGAAATGGGGACATTGCTCCTTGTGGCCGGTCATCCCCGGGCCCGAAAACAATCCTCTTTTATATCCCGGTTTTTATGGGGCCAAAACCGTTAAGGTTCAAAAAGGGTTGTTGAGTCTTGTAACTCCTTTTCCCTAACAAGCCTCGCACAACCCGGGAGGGCCTTTTCATCCACTACCCTTCCAAATCAAAAATTGGACCCCAAAATTGCTAAGGGCTTTATAACCCTCCCCCCCTTCGGCTGGCAACACCCTCATTTTGGGGGAAACACAGATGGTTTTTCCAAGATTGGGCCATTTTGTTTTCCCCTGCCCGCCTGCCTCGCCACCCCCGGCGAGCTAACTTCCATCATGTGTTCCTCTGATGGGGTCCCTCACAAATCGCCGGATCGGGGGTCCATTTTGTTTTCCCCCAAATTTTGGCGAGCCCTGTGGGCCCAACCCAGGGGAAGCCCGACTTTTTCTTTCCCCCTTACCACCCTCAACAAATGGCCAGGGGGAAGGGTCCAAACCCGATCTTGGGATTTTTCCTACGCCACTTCGTCTCTGCAAAGCCAAGAACCCCGGGCCAAATTGCTGCCTGGGCGGATTCTCGTATAACTCCCCCAAATTTAGATCCGCGGGGGTCTCCCCCCTTCACACCCTTAGCATTCCATCCAGGTTCCCCGGGGGCGGACCCCCCTGCCAGGAATGAAGACCATCTGGTCCCAGCCGCCATCTCTTCCGGGTTTTTCCGGCGCACGAAGACCCCAAGCCCATAAAAGAAAAGTCCCCTCCTTCTTCTCTCCAGTGAAAAAGGGGTTGCTGTCGTCCAGAATGTCCCCCTTAAGATCCTTCCCACAAACTGGGACCCCCCCTTTTCCCGGACCCTTTGAGTCATCAGCCGCATTAACCCTCTCCTACAAACTCCGGGTCCCTCCTACCATGAGAATCCCCAACTCATTCCACGCCCCCTTACTGAAAAACCCCGTCCTTTAAACCCGGTTTTTCTCAAAGGGGGTCCCTCCCCCATCTGGGCTGATGCCCCAATGTCTTCGAGGTCACGGAACCCGGGGTATGAGGAAAACAAGGGAAGAATTTTTTTTAGTGGACGGAAGGGGTTGGGGCCCGGGGAAAGGGGTCGGGAGCTGGAGGAGAACATCCTAATGCACATCATCAAAAGATTTCCTCCAATCCAAAAGAGGGGGCCCAAGAGGGGGGGGCCCAAGGGGGGGTTGTCCCGGGTCGCGGGCGCACCCGTGCTTCGACACCTTGGGACCCCCCCCCCCGCCCGTCGGGGGTCCCCACCCCCCGGTCCCCGCCGGGGCACTTCCGGGCCACGCCCTGCTCACCCTGCTCCGTCCCGCGGCCGGTGGCCCGCCCCTACGGCCGCCGGCATTTTTGGAAATTTAAAGGGAATGCGCCGGTAATTTGGCCATTCCCCGGCACTGCCCTTTTTAAATCCAGCCTCTCCCGACGGCCCTCCCAAATCCTTTTGAATCCCTTGGGAAAAACCCTTTTCCTAGTCTTGTCAAAACCTCCCTACTGTGTACCGAACCTCGAGCCTACGTTTACCGACCCCACATCCGCGCCAGCCCAACCTTCTCCTGTCTACCTTCACGGCCTCAGCCGCCGCCCGACCTCCCCTGTCCCCGACTAGGGGCCTCCCTGCCGTTTCCGACCTCGCCTACCCTTGGCCGCCCCCGCGGGCAACCCCGCCATTGGAAGCGACCTGGTAACTCCCCGCGCCCCCGCTTTGCGGCAGCCTGGTGAATACCGGACCTACTTAGATTCCGCCCCGGGTTGGTTTACACATCGCCTGCGGTGGTCCAGTGGATCCACCTCCAGACAGTTACACCTCTTCCATTATCTATTAAATTTAGCCGACTTCTTTCAAAAATATCCCAACTGGGCCCACAACTCACTGACCAGTGAACCAACAGAGCCAGGAGTATTTTTTACGGAACGATCTGGGGTCACATTTGACAAACTGTTAAAAAGGGTTTTCACAAAGCATTTCAGTCTGATTTGTCCCACTTCAGCTTTCCGTGTGTTCAAAAGGGGGGATGATGATTTGTTTTAAACTGCATATTATGTGACCCCGGCTTTATCACCATAAATTTTTTCCCCCCAGGGTCTCAACCCACCAAACAAAGTCGTTTTTGCAAAGTATAAGTAGCTACAATGTAACTGAGTGGTTAACCTTCTTCTTTTCCCGCATTCCCCTTTTTAGTTTCAAAAACCCGCGGGAAAAAACTGCACTTTAAGGGGGGTACAGTGACCCCGACTGAAACCCCCACTGTCCCTGCCACTTGATGGACAAGAAAAACTTTTAATTTTACAGGGTCCAACAAATGATTAGGAGTCAGGATGACCCCAAAAAAGGGCCTCTTTTCACTCCAAAAACACATTTTTCAAGCTTGACAAACAAACATTCTCCTTAGGATTTGCAAAAACTGTCTACTTTTTTAAAAGTGTGAGACCAAATTTTTGAATTTAAAATGATCCAGGAAAAAAAAACCCAAAAACAACCAATGGTTCTCGGGGAAAAACATCATTAACCAGATTCTGGAAGACCACAGGAGCATTACACAACCCAAATGGAATCACCAGATACTCAAAATGACCCTCAGGAGTGTTAAACGCGGTTTTCCACTCATCCCCTTCTCGGATACAGATGAGGTTATAGGCCCCCCTCAAGTCTAACTTGAAAAAACACTTTGCTCCCTGGATTTGATTGAACAGATCAGGAATCAAGGGTAAGAAATACTGGTTTTTTACCGTTATCTTATTAAGTTTAGGGGAGTCTATGCATCGACGGATGCCTCCATCCTTTTTCCCTACAAAGAAAAACCCTGCACCCATAGGGGACACAGAAGGTCGGATATGCCCCTTCTGTAAGCTTTCTGCAATATATTGCTTCATGGCTAGTCTCTCTGGACCTGACAGATTATATATCCTCCCCTTAGGAAACTTCACTTCGGGCAATAGGTCAATGGCACAGTCATAAGATCTATGAGGGGGTAGTATCTCCGACTGAGAAAATACTTGAGCAAAGTCACGAATGAAAACAGGAATCTGCTCCACCTCAGTATTGCCCAGTTTGACAGGGAGACATCTGTCAGCACACTGTTGTCCAAACTTGATTAATTCTCCTGAATTCCAGTCAAACACCGGGTTGTGTTTCTGAAGCCAGGGCAGCCCCAAAACCACATCAGCGGTCAGCCCCTCCATGATAAATAGAATACATTTCTTAGTATGTATAGATCCTACCACTATCTCGAGCTCAGGAGTACAATGTTGGATTGTGCCCTTTGTCAGCGGAGTAGAGTAATTTGCCAAAACCCGCAGGGAGAGGCCTCCAAGGTAGGCCCAGACGTTGGTGAAGGACATGTTTACAAAATTGGAAGCTGACCCAGAATCCACAAAAGCGTTCCCAGAACCATACAGAGATGAATATGAGATCTTAATTGGGAGCAGCAACTTTTTGGATACAATAGGAAATATCTGTTCGCCTAGGTGACCTTCCTGCAAATCACCTAGGCACTGGAGTTTTTCTGGCCTGGTCTTCCGTTTGGAGCACTCCCGAATGCCATGTCCATCTTCACCACAGTAGAAGCACAACCCTTGGGTGCGACGAGTAGTCCTACGGTCACTAGCAGAAGTCGCAGAAGAAGCCCCCACTTGCATGGGCTCATCTGGGTTTAAATCGTAAACAACATGTGTAGAGGTGACCATGGTGTGGACCACTGGAGGAGGAGCCTTTTCCCGACGTCTCTCCCTAAAACATCTGTCCAGACGAACAGCTAGTGCCATAGCCTCATCTAAAGTACCAGGGTTAGGGTAAGCCACCAATAAATCCTTCACATGGTCAGCTAACCCTAATCTAAACTGGCATCTAAGAGCTGGATCGTTCCACCGAGACGGAACTCCCCACCGACGAAATTCAGAACAAAACTCCTCCACAGTCCTTTGACCCTGCCTCAATGTGGTCAGCTGAGCCTCGGCTACAGCTTCCCTATCAGGTCATCAAAAAATATACCTAAGGTGGCAAAGAACCTGTCCACAGAAGACAGTTCTGGCGAATCAGGCGGTAACGTAAATGCCCACTCGTGAGAGGGACCCTGAAGTAGGGACATAACTATTCCCACTTTCTGCTCCTCATTGCCTCAGGTACGTGGGCGGAGCCTAAAATACAGGACTCATCCCTCCCTAAATGTCAGAAAAGCCTTTCTGTTGCCTGAGAACCTGTCAGGCAACTGGATAGGAGGCTGCACAGGAGGGGGAGGGAGCACAGGGACACTCAGACTTGAGGAAGTCTCCTGCTATTGTACCCGCAGTGCCAGAACCTGAACTACCTGGGTAAGCCCCTGCATCTGCTCTACAAGAGCTGTCATGGGGCTCAAAGTAAGTGGAGAGCAGTAACGGTTCTGGCCTGTGATAATGTCACATCAAGGGAGGTACAGTGAGCCCTGACTGGAACTCACTGTCCCTGCCTACTTGACGTGCTGCCCTAGGTGGCAGATGGCAACTGGGCGACAGTCCCTGCGCTGCTAAAGTGCTTGGGCCGTCAGGAGAAAGAAAGGTCAGACAGTCCGGGTCAATACCAAATCAGGAACGTAGCCACAAATCAGAACCAGAGGGAAAAATGTAAACAAGCCGGGGTCAAAAGACAAACGGGATCGAGGTACAAAATCAGAAGACAAGCCGAGGTAGGAAAACAAGCTGGGGTCTGGTACACAAGTAAAGAGCACAAAACAAAACTCAAGGGAACAAGGCAGCCAGTAAATATCACAGGCGCAGCACTCAGCCTTCAGGGAGTTTAAATGTGATTCCCGGATACCGCGCCTGCAGCTGATTGGAGCAGCTTCCGGGTCCTCCCATTGGCTAGTGCGAAACGCCCCCTGTCTGGAGTGGCTAGTCCTCTGTCACTCACAGAGCTGCCAGCAGACTGTCTATCCGGTTGGGGTCGCTGAACAGCTACAGCAGAACAATGCTCCCAGCCGTAGCTGATAGCCAGAGCGCCGACTAGCCCGGAAACAAACAAAGATTTTTTTCTCAATGCATATACCTGATTCAGGTTTCTTTTTTAAATTTTATTTATTTGCACCTTTTGACTAATTACTAAGGAGTACAGAGGACTGGATTAGAATGACAGCACCCGGGCTTGGACCCTCACTAAACAGTGAGTATGTGTATTTACTTGGCAGGAAAGAGACTGACATTAGCTGTCTAAGAGGAGAGATGATTTCAGACCATGTGCAGCCAGGACTGAGGAGCTCTTTGTCATTGGTCGTATCCCATTGAGATGAGCTGTACACTATGGAGCACTAAGGTAGCAGCTAGAGCAAAAATGGTACATCATTTTTATTAATGATGAATGCTCAAAATGTTTATTATTTAATTTGCAAGCTTCCCACATCAGTTTTACTTTATGGCAAAACCCCTTTAAGTAACTTTCTGTCTGAGGTATAGGTCAGGAGGACTCTTAACCTACAGTATACCTTCAAGCAGCAAGGCAGCAACTTATCCCACTGTATATACAGTGGCATAAGTTGCCCCCATAGTGTTGGGTCACTCTCAGCAGTATCAGGCCTGCAAAGGATGCTAGGAACCCTGATTGGCTTCCCCAGGGTAAGCTCTGATGATGTAATTGACAACAGCATTGTTTAATCACTCTGCCCAATCATAGGAAGCACTATGCAGCTATAAGGTTACAGCTGCACAGTCCTCTCAGTTTCTCTCTGCACTCATCTCTATAATCTAACCTGGAAGAAAACAGGAAGTGATAACCAGAGCAATGCTGGAGTCTGGAAGGGCAAGTTATCACAAGACTCAAGTATGTAACATTAACTTCTGCAGTGCCCTTTACCAGGGATCTTTATATTAACCCACTCAATGCTCTTGACCAACAGAGATATTTACATTAGCAACTTTACTTCCTTATAGCACCAGGAATGTTTACATTAATCCCTTCACTGCCCTACACCACAAGTTGTGCAGCATTAATCCTTTTACTGCTCTTTACCGGGGATCACACATTCACCCCGTTATTGCCCTAAAACCACCAAGGATCCTTACATTAACCCCTTCACTTTCCTAGACCACCAAGGATGTTTAAATTAATCTCTTTACTGTCCTACACCCCCAGGAGCTTTGTACCAGGAGTCCTTGCATTCGCTCTAAGCCATCAAGGATAGTTACATTCACCCCCTCATTGCCTTGGACCACCAAGAATCCTTACATCAATCTTTTAGTGGTCTTGACCACTATAGATCTTTACAATAACCTCTTCACTTACCTAGACCACCAGAGTTGTGCACATACACCCCTTCACTGTCCTATAATGACATAAAATACATGAAAAGCAGTCCAAAGTATATGTTTGCGCTTTCTTAGCAAATCCATTTGACTGATTACTAAGCTAATTAAAAATAACTGGTGCAGGGTGCCACAACAGTTTTCAGCCTCCTAATGGCCATATCGTGACCACGCCAAGACCGCTTTGTGTGTTCCTACCGTTTCTTGGTCCCACTGGAAATTTGATGCCAAACAATATTCCTTTTTTGTCTTCTTGTTGTTGCACCTACATTAGATAAGTGGTATTCTAACCTCATACTCTGGCATCAGGCTTACTATGCTTTGAGGAGCAGTGATTCTTTGTGCTTTAGCTCTGCATGAGCAACAAATGCCAGGTAACAATTACGAATGACCACATTATTATCCATGGGAATTGTCATCAATGTTTCCATAGGCCTGAAATTGCAAATTCTTTAGCAGGGTAACACTTTCTCCATTTTCTTTTTTACAAACTAGGAGGCTGAAGATAAACAATGCTACAGGTCCTTAGATATCGATAAAACTATATCTAATTCCAGTCTTTCTCCCAAAACTAAATAGATAAGTATGTAAGGAGAATAATTCAGCACACCAGCCATAGTGACTCCACTGCAGGAACAATTCAGGCATAATTATATAACATCTGAGTGAGGCCTCTCTTCTTTTTTACAAGATGTAACAGCTAATTGCTTTTTCCATTGAAGACAGACCAACAGATGTCAATTAAGACTACATTTTGTGAATGGATTGTCTAGGGGAAACCTTAAGAAGCCATCAGATATTTCCTCTGTAGAAAAATCTTCTAATTTGGTTACATTTTTAGATTAGCACCTAGAAATGATGTCACAGAATGGATAACATGGGGAAGAACGGCGGATGGGCTAGAAATAAGGGAACGGGCACATTCCACCCGCATCTGCCCCTCTGGAGCAACTACCACCTCTGCAACCCTTGTAACACTCCCTGACCGTGGTTGAAATTAGAACACTATTCTGCCCTGATCATTATGTTTAAGGCAGTAGTATAAGAATGCACACCACCAACCTCAATCTCTGTGGTTCAACAAATATCATTAATTTATTTGTCACTTGCGCAACATTTCCCCTTTAATACCTTACATACATAGTTTGTAAGGCTTTAATAAGACAGATGACCATCCAGTTCAGCCTATTGTGCCACAGTGTTGATCCCGAGGAAGGGAAAAACCCTAATTAAGACAACTGTCATCATTTTAGGGAAAAAATTTCTTCCCAACTTCTCCAATCTGGGAATCAGAATAAATCCCTGGCTGAACAACCCTTCTCCAGAATCCTAGTCACTATAATTTGCTCGATTATTACACACTAGAAATGTATCCAGACAGTTTTTGAACTCTTGTAAGTGAATTCACCATGACCAGTTCCTCTGGCAGAGAGTTCTACAGTGTCACTGCTCTTACAAAAATAAAAAGAAACCCCTTTTTGTAGAAGACAATTTTTCTTGACAAAATTCCCCCTTTTTGTCTAAAGATTTATGAGATTCAGAATAAATTAGATTTTTAAACCAAAGGGGGCCCTCTTTTTTCCACTTCCTATCCATAATTTTCCTTTGGGGAATATAGTGAAAAAATATGAAGAAACAACGTTACTTAAAAAAAGTCCATAAATTCTACCCCTGGTTCTGCTTTTGACTAGTAATCCTTGCTGGGCTTTCTGTGAACAGGACTGATTTGGTTGCTGCAAAATGACTGTTGATGCCAGTAGACAAATTTCACTTATATAATTATTTTCTTTCCATTTACAGAAACCAAATCTACTCCTCTTTAGATAAAAAAAAAAAAAATCCCTTCACCTATTATTCATGTTTACACAGAGACTCCTTCATCTGGTTAACAGATCCTACTTAGAAGACACTCTTTATTCTGTCTCATCCACATATTTACTGACCACAGACGCTTGGATGTTTTAACTATTTTTACGGGTCTGGAAGAGAAGTCATCACCATTGCTAACATGATATGTTTTTTCATCTTTTTTTTAAATAAAAGCCAGAAAAAATAGGGGGAAAGACAAGCTGCCCTCTGACAAATATATGGTTCAAAGCTGATTTTCAAAGTGGCCTTGTTTGGCCTGTTAATAACTAGATTGAAAATGTAATAAAAGAGAGAGGAATGTGGAATTGTACGGCCACAAACATGTAGTGCAGGAAGGAGAATATTTGTGTGATCTCAGTATTTGTCTGGAAGATTAATCACCCATCACAGAACAAAAAGTAAGTTCAGACTGTTTGGGTTTAAGGGTTATGTGATGCATCAGAAACCTAAAAGCTGCGTACACCTTCACAACTAGAGTATCTAAAAAAAAACATGAACTGAAAAAATGTCTTGATCAAAAATGTAATTTTGTATAGAAGTCATTTGCAGAACTATTTTCTTCATTGTAACAGAAAGTAGGGTATGGAATCACCATACAAACTGTATTATGTATGTGTATAATGTGAAATATATGTTTATACTGTATGTGTATTTAGTAAATTGATGAGTATGATAATGACTAAACACCTGTAATTGGGTGCAGTGGTGCACTATGCAGCAAAGGAAGGGATAGGCCTGCAGATAATTAGAGTAGAGAAGAAGGAAGGGGCTGCCATGTTAGTGTGCGGATCTGTTGAGGAGTTCGTGTGTAAGGTGTGGTTCACATCTGCATCAGAGGTTCAGTTCAGAACCTCCTTAGCAGATCTGCAAACTGACCCATTTCACAGTGGACACCAATGGTGCCCAAAAGAACCATTTAAAGTGGGTCCGTCAAGTTTCTGCTGTGGTGTCCATTGTTGTGATGAAAAGAATAGTGTAACTTTCTGCACGATTTTTTTCCGTCTTCCTCACCAGCTATGGTTTGGAACCTCTTACGCTAATTTTAATCAAGCCTTAGACGAAGTCTATTAAGCTGTTCCAGCATTGCAACCGCGGATTGGATTTGGGAAATTAACGGCAGGGAAAAGGCAGGGTGGGGCTCAGCTCCCTAATATTAGGCTCTATAATCTAGCAGCAATGTGGAGACACATAAATGATTGGTTAAAAGGAACAAATTGGTTCTCCAACTTGGAGGTGGAGTTTCAGTTGGCTTGTCAGATTAAACTTGTAGCGTTATTGCATATGCCATATAGACTTAAAACCCCAGAAATCAAGCAGAGTATTATATTGAGAGATACCTTGCTACTTGGAGACACGTGAGGAAGCTTTTTAGGAGACCCATGTACTTATCCAGTTATTTGCCTTTGTGGGCCCAACCTACTTTCCGCTCAGGTATGAAAACTAAATTATTTCATAAGTGGAGGCACAAGGCCATAGAGAAATTGGGTGATATTCTGACAAATCCAGAGGGGAACTTAATGTCTTGGAAGCAAGTCAATGGACAATTTTCACTGGGACCACAGCATTTTTTTGAAACACATACAGATTAGATACTTTTGCAAGGAGTCTTTGTGAGAAACTGAAGAATTTGTAAATCTTTACAAAATGGATTGTAATAATGTACTGCTATCTCAGATATATCAAGTTTTCAAAAAGAAAGAGATGGGGTGGATAGTATCTTCCATGTTTAGGAGTTGGGAAGTCAATTTGCAAGATGATAATGTTACTCAAAAAATTCTAAAGGGCTTGGGCATAATAAGAAAGGCTACGCTAAATGAGCAGTGGGGAGAGTTGGTGTTTAGAATTGCTCAAAAGGCTATCTATGTTTTTGACATACCGTACAGTAAAGACAAGACGCAATATTGGAAATCATGCCCAAAATGCAAATTAAACGAGGCTGATCTACTACACTGTCTTTGGTTTTGTCAAGAGATTGAAAATTTCTGGAGGAGGGTCCAACATTTTGTGGAGGATGTTTGGAGCATTACGGTTCCATTCATACCACAGGGATATCTGTTCCATTATGTAGTCAAAGATGAAGAAAAGGAAGGCATGCAAGGGCAGTTAGTAGGTAATAAGGGAGTTCATGTTATACTCTTGGCAGTGAAAAAATGTATTTTGAGGCATTGGATAGAGACAACAGTTCCTGAGGTAGCTGAAGTAAGGGAATGTCTCAAGTAAGTGTTATATATTGAAAAAGTAGACACGGGGAGCAATAAAGAGCAGAATGCTGGAAGTTTCCTTAAGAAATGGAGTCCATTTATATCCAAAGCTTATAAGGATTATGAGATAGCGGAAATAATGGAGCCTTTCAGGTACACAACATTTTATCTGACTGACAAGATGAAAGGCAACCTGGGGAATTTAGAGGTGGAGGTGTGGAGGAGTGAGGAGGGAAGCACACAGGGGTAAGGTTAAGTTTAGTTTTTTTTTTTTGTTTGAGTTTAAATTTTTATTTTTCTTTCTTTTCCTTCTTTGGTTGAGGGGTGATAAATAAAAACGGAAACAGAGGTACTTGTATTGTTGAAACTTAATTACAACTGTATGTATTTACAGTAAAGGATATGTCCTTAACACTGTAATTCATTGTAAGATCGATATATTTCATGATCATGTCTTGATTGTATGCATATTTCATACTTTTGTCAGTAAAATTTATTTAAAAAAAAGCTGTTCTAGAGTTAAGGGTCACCTACCAACTAGCCGGCAATGGAGTAGGACAGGGTAGGCATACCATGTGTCATGAGTATTTACAAATGGAAGAAGGAGAAAGATAAAGAGTAAAGACAGAGAAAACACAGAGAGAGAAGTGAAGTGTAGCAACTAAAGGTATATACAGCGTAAGACAGAAGAGTAGGAAGAATTGTGACACGTGCTGCAGGCCTGGTGGTGGTAGATCTACGAAAAACTCGGGGAGCGTTGAATTGTGCCTAAAGCCCATTGCAAAGAAATTTCATGAGTAGGTTCCTCTGCCCCATTCCTGAACATATACATACACTATTAGGCCATTTACTCATAAAGTTTACAAGAGAGAATGAGAAAGAGAAAGAAAGAGCAGTTACTTAAAGGGGTTTTGCCGCATTCTAATGTTGTCGTGGGATCCTCCAAAATGGCTATTTAATCACTTTTCTAAATATATGTCATTAAAAAAAGTGAAGCCTGTGAGAGCTACAGCCTGACTAAGATGCCCTTAGTTTCCTGACAGTTTACATTAGACACGACCAGGAGCTGACAGGAGCTGATCTGGCCGCGCTTGCGTTGTTTGCACTTCTTATATGATGGCAGGGAACATGAGTTTTAGAGGGACTGGGGAGAAAAGACCCTCAGCCCTCCTCTCCCCCCTGCAGCAGTTCGTGAACTGTTCGTTCATTTGTTCACGGAGCTTATCTTCTCTCCTGAAAAGATAAAAGGGAGAATCTTGTGCACAATACAGTTAACCCCTGTGGATTAGCCAAATAACATGTTTGCTCAAGTACAGAGATTGAATATCAGGAACGTGCATGGGAGGTGGAGTGATGACATCACAGAGGAGGTACTTGTTTTTTTAAACACAGAAACACAACGCCCCTTTTTCAAGCCTCAAGTGGGTAGTATCAGACTGTTAGGTGAGGAACTCACTTCTTGGCAAAACCCCTTTAAGGTAGTTGGGGAATATCCTTCTCCTAGAAGAAAGATAGTGTCACTGTAAAGAAAGTATTAAAGTGACTGTCACATTTTGTACCAACACCTGTGCTGTATCAACTTTGTACCTTTGAAGGGTATAATGTTTTGCAAGTATTGAGATTGTGAGTAAAGCCTGGTTACACCAACATCAACAAACCTCCACTATGTGTACCTGTCTGCCTAACCTGGCATCCGTGCAATCTGATCCTTTAACTGTTCTTTTATCCATCATTTAATTACTTCTTCATAAACTATTGAATATATATTATTAGGAAGAAGTAGAGGTCAAAAGGGAGTATGACTGCTGAATCAGATTGTGTAGGAATTGACTGTAGTTTGTTACCATAGAGATGCATAGGTCTGCCTAGATGCTTGAGATGCAAATAGTAGGGCATTTTTAACCAATACTCTTTGTAAAGTTGATTCATTTTAGATTTCTTTGGACGTTGAAAAAAATGTAGTTGCGACATCAACTTTAAAGGAACATTTTGAGCCTACGTCTTCTTGTTTGCCAATGACTATTTTGATGGATGCCTTCAGATATCCAACGCTATATTTAATTAGGTCCTTGCACCTCTGTTCATACAGACTTCTAGAGAACATTGTAAACTCAATAGATAAAATCCATGGCATTTGCTTCTCATGCTGCCTCTCACTTACCTTCAGGAATCCTCAGTAAGACAGGGAGTAATGGTTGTCACTCTAGCGTGTCTTCCATAGACTGACATGTTGCATTGGCTGGAAAGATGAAACACCTAGAACAGCGTATAGAAGACTGCAGCAGGTGGCACTTAAAGATTGTCAGTGCATACTAACTGGATCATGATAAACTCAAGGACAGAATATGGTAGACAGCTGGGATAGGCATTCTGAAATGACACTTATGAATTGGCAAAGTGTATAAACTGGAATGTAAAGACATCAGGAGCAAAGTTCACTGATCAAGGAGCAAGATTGACCATGCATGGTCAGGAATAGGTGACCTATCAGAGAGTCAGAGAATTGAAAATACACCAGGAAGACAAAACTTTTATAGGGCTTACAGAAACAAACAGGAATCCGTGAAAAAGGTCCAGGTATAAAATTAATGTATTATATATAGGTCCATAGTGATATCACCCTTAACCTCATGTAAAACATTGCCTGTATGCAAGCTTTCTCCTGCGGCTCAGACATTACTGAATGGAGGTGAGGTTAGTACTGGCAGAGCTAAAATAAATTTTATGCTGAAGTACTATGCTCAGGGCTAGGTTGCAGAGATGTTACAAAGATATATTCACTTTCTGTAGGATTTTAACACACCAGTGGATTGTTTGGTTACTTATTCAGTTGACTTTACCTTATGTTTTACCACATTTGTCCTGCAGTGTCAAGAGAGTTTGTAACTTTCTTGAAGCTTAATTTAACATCAGTATTTATTACAGTGCTTGTGGAAGGGCAAAATCATTATCCATAGCAACAAAAACAATGATCTGAGTAATAGGGAAGGTCTGATAAGAATGGTCAGGTCAAAAGTACACCACTTCCATACTGGAACAGAGAACATTCACAATTAGGTCAGTGAACCCTTGTTTGGAAAACTGTGCCTGACATTATGTGTCTGTTCAAAAACGACTTGTATTTAGCACAATAAAAAAGACATTATTTCATACTTTTTTTTATTTTTTTATTAAAGACTCCAATCCATTCGACTTATGACCCTTACATTATTTTTTATTTGCGCCCAGCATTAACTTGTCTTGTCCTTATTTGACTCTGGAACATGGATTTGATTTAATACATTTGTAGAGTTGTTAAAAGTTGAAATTTTTTATGATTTTTTTTTATCTTCTCATTAAAGGTACAGTATTATGTTTCTTAGTCAACTTCTAGAATGTCTGCTGACTTTTCTGGATCTTCCATAAACAGTTATTTTTACTAGAAATGAGCTGAAGGCAACTGGGAAACTATGTAATTCTGGTATATGTGATAAATGAATGAAAAATATGCAGCTGCCATTCCCAGGATATTGACCATAGAGAACACTTTTAGACGCTACACAACCATAAAGTACATAGGAGCTCCTTTGCCTTCTCTTCTCTTATGGAGCACTGTGGAAATTTCCCAATTTCAAAAAGATGTGTTGTAGGTATTTGTCATACATCTGTCATACATCTATTTTTTAAGTCAGTCCAAGCTGAGTATGACACACATGACCTTTGGTAGAGTTGAGAGCCACATTTGAAGCCATCACTGCTTTAAAGGGGTTGTCTCAGCTGTTATGGCTGCAATTAAATGTCCTTTTAATTCCTGACAAGATTGTGGTGGTATGCCTGTTTATTATATATGACAAACCAAGTGGCATGTTGGGGGACAACAAAGATCTGCCTAAACCTAAAAGTTTCAACACAACCTATTTTTAGCTTTTGAAATGATTTTTCTACATACAACATCATTTTTTCTCCATGTTTCAATCACTGTCTGTTCCCCATTTCTTGGCCTTTGCAATCAATTTACCCTCAGCAAAAATATATATTAGTAAAATAGAGTATGTTTCCAAAAATAAATTCCCATTACTGTTGATGAAAATATGTACTTAAAGCATGAGGATACTATAGTCAAAGCGTGTTAAATTGCATTAACAGTTTTAGGGTTTTTGAAAAAAAAAAAACTTTTTAATTTCCTACAAAACCAAAGACCTATAAATTTTAGTGGTTTTACTCATTGTTGATATTTTTAGATTTTGGCAAGACATAAGAACATGGTTCTTTCCTCACTTTGGGTGAAACATTAATCCACAAGCTCAAGTCGAGCTTCTTATTTGTCTTCAAAACCTTCTTACATAAATATTTAAAGACCAATAAAATGCCTAGTTCTGGGTGGCTTAGGAAAGCAGTGGTTTGCTTCCATGTTATTCTACAACCATGTAACATTTGTGTGTTCTGTTCCACAAGGCTTCAGGGCAAAATATTTGCCTGAATTTCAAGCAAAATAATCAGGAAGGTGTGATTTACATAACCTATTATGATCATTTTTGGAAGAAAATCATGTTCCAAATAAGAGACTTTTCCATGTCCATAGAACTTGATGCTTATTATTTTTGGTTCTTTGGTCAAGGAGTTCAAACCTCCATAACCATTTTCAAGATTTCTCTTCCATATGTTAAAGCTCTGACATCACGGAAGCCCATGATAACCTACATTTGGTTCAGTAAAAAAACTGGGTCCTGAGGCCATAAAATTGACACTAAAACAAAGTCTTGCTAGACTGTCTGAGATAGTCCACCACCACTACAATGACATTGAAACAGTTAATGGAGATGCAGTTATAAAGAAGAGGAGTACCTGCATAACTTTGTGCTTATGTACTTCAAAATGGCATCTTTCAATCTCTAAAGCTTATAAATGTTGCAGAAAAGTCATGGTCCTTCAAGAAAACAAAACGTGAGATTCACAGTCATAGTCAAAAGACATTCAAGACAGTCAGCAAGATGTTGATGAACTTTGAAAGTCCTTTTTAATCAATCTATTGTCTTTTGTACCAGACAAGAGGCAATAAACTCTTTACTCACTGCAGCTTTGGTCATCTACATCTTCTTGGCTTCCGGTGGATATTCAACAGGAGGAAAAATATGAGCATTTGTCCTTGACAAAGAACCTCTATTGTTTCAGGGTTGTTTTTTTTTTAAATAGTTTTGTAGTCACTTGATTCCATTGCAAAGACCTATAGTTAGATACCCAATTAGAAAATAGAACAAGTCTCTTGTGCAGGACCTTCATGTTCAGTAAAAGCAGAGAGCAGCTACAAATGGCATCTCTCATTTGGCATGTATGGTACATGTACTACATGAACAGCACAGTCATTTCACTGCGAAGTGTGTATTGTTTTAAAGGGGTTTTGCCACGATGTAATGTTAATGTGGGATCCTCCAAAATGGGTTTTTAATCACTTTTCTAAATATATGTGATTACAAAAATTGCAGTCTGAGAGAGCTACAGCCTTCCTTACATGCCCTTGGTTACTTCAAAGCTTCTATTAGATACGACCTGACAAGAGCTGCTGTCTGCTGGCTGGGCTTGCACAGATCACACTTCTTATCTGATGAGACTGAGCTGCAGAAGTTTTTAAGGCACCGGGTAGCAATATGTTTTCTTTTGTATACAGAATAAACTAGTTGTAGAGTGATTAGATCCCTGCTTTATCTGATGACAGGGAACATGAAGAAGCTTTCAAGCTGCTGTGTAGAAAAGCTGTTGTCTTTTGTACACAGAAGCCAAAAGTTATAGTTTGATTATTTGAGTGAACATGTCACAGGATCCCTTATGCAGCTTTGTGCTCTGGCTGTGTGCATCTCTCTCTCTTTCAGCTCCCTGGTTTGTTTACATTAGCTTCTTAGCAGATAAGGCTCCTCCTGACAGTGCAGTCTGAGGCTGTGTCTTGCTGTATTGAGAATCCACTCTTGTACTGTTTATTATTTCACTTAAGTTTTGAGATGCTCCCTTGGATTCCTCACTCCTCACTGGCCCCCACCCTCTCTCCCCTGCAGCTTCATGACTCAGCGTAATTTGTTGACATTCTGCCTGTGCTATGGAGAGAGGTAAGAATCTTTCGTCTTGGCAAATCCCCTTTAAGTTGTTATCAGGGTGTACTCTCCCACCTGATCTGACATCAGGTTTGGAAACACATCTGGATGGGACAGTTGCTGAGGCAACCGTTCAGTTCCCAATGCATATCATGAATAGGTCTTACTGTAATTAAAGGGACCTATGCATGATATCCACTGGGCACCGGACAGTTCCCTCAGAACTCGTTCCGTTTATCAGCTAGGTCATCTTTACATGCATTACTGGGTGGGGAAGTATGCCTGGAAAATAGCTTTAATATTTCATTGGCAGGACATTCTGTAATAAGCTCATCCTCACGAGACCTTTGTAAACAAAAAGTGTTTGTTCAATGTAATAACTAAAGAGGAAGAGAAGAAGCCAGCTCACCATCAATGGAAAACAACATTGCATGGCTGCGCTCTAGAGGTGTGATGCAATGATATGAAGAAGAAGAAGCCAGCAGCATGCAAATGTCCATAAGAATGAATACTTTATAGCTAAAACTATGACTAAGAGCCAGTAGTGACTTACCTGGGGCATCACCCTGCTGTATATTTATCTGTGGCACCAATAAAGGATTCCTTCTTATGGACATTTGCATGCTGCTGACTTCTTCTACTTCATATATTTGTTCAATGTAACAATGCATAAGAGGGAACACAAAGGGGGGCATGTCCCATTTTGTTGGTGTATTTTGCACCAAAAAAAACTGTTGACGCCCTATTCTCTATATAAATGGACTGCAGTACACCAAAACTATACGCATTATACACCCAGGCATGACACATTAGAATGTGCCTAAAGTAGGCACATCAAATATGCTAGCAATGATATATATGCTATGCGCCTACATTTTGCTATGCACTTAGATTGGGAGCATTGATCATACTATGCAAGGTATAACACACGCCAGATTTTTTGACAGGTTCATTCATTCAGGTGCACTATGCAGTCATTTAATGTGCCTTAAAACTGGCGTGACGGCGCCTCTTTTCTGACATAGTACTAAAATTTAAAAAACGAAGAAGTTCTTAAAAATGGAAAAGTGCATCTAGAGAGCTAAGAACTAAGTAAAAATGCTAATTTATTGGATTAGAACACATGTGGAACACATCTGAGGAAGCGAGTCTGTGTACTCGCCTCTGTGTACTCGCGAAACGCGTTATGTTTTAACTTATGTTCTAATCCAATAAATTAGCATTTTTACTTAGTTCTTAGCGCTCTAGATGCACCTTTCCATTTTAAGAACTTCTCAGTTTTTTAAATTTTAATACTATTGTGCATCTTTGGTGTCCCACGTGGAATCCCAAGGCGGGAAGGCTGGAGCAGCTCTGAATTTTAAACCACCACGGTGGAGTGTATCAAGCGTTTTGGCGTGCTGTAAGGTTTCCGTACAGCATCAGTAGGTGAGCATCTGACCTCCTCCGTAATTTAGAGTGGTAATTTTGTAAGATTTCAGACGCGCTTTTTCTTCCAGTTAATTTTGTGTCCCTGGAGAATTTTTGAGGCTTTGTCCATAAAATAGTACGGAGAATATTTCTTCTATATTTTTTCTGACATGTCGCCCAAAGTGTCTATAAGCTTCCAATAAGCAGCAGATGCAAGCACTATGAGAACCTCAGATTTTAAATTGTACTGGAGTTTTCCATTAAGTTCTTTTAGAGGCTGCATAGGTGTAGGGGTGAATGGTCTCATGTGGGGATCCAAACCATTAAACTTCACACTAGCCAGTGCAAGAAACGTAAAGAAAGAAAATGATAATATTCTTGTTAAACAAACCAAAGTTCTTATGTTTTCTTAGTACTCTGAATTCCAGGAATTTCCTGCCTGAAAATGTTAGCCCTCTCCAACCTTAAATTACACAAAGAAACAATAAAATATTATTACTATACAAATAAGAAGTTAATTTCACAACAAAGTGGTTACAGACTGCTATGGATAGAAATAAGGAGAAATATTTTTACTGGTGAAGTGAAGAAATTGCTCTTAAAAATATATCTATATACATTAAAATTTTAACTGTTTTTAAATTAATTAATTAGCTTATACTGTACTAGAGAAAAGTGCTTAAAATATAAACACTTTCATGTCTCAATAAGGTAACCCAGGCCTTGACTAAAAATCTGCCCTAATGGAACATGCTGCATAACCAAAAAGTGGTCCATTAAATCACCATGCTCACATGGCTATTTTTGCATTTTGCACTAAAGCCCCTTCAAGGTTATTGTGTTTTGCTGAGAATCACTATATTTCTGATGCACTCCTTTATAAATAAAAATGAAACCTCAACGATTCTGATGCAAGTTAGCTACAATTATACTGTAGTCTTGCAACTAAACTACAGGAGCTTCAGGCTACTGTATGTCTACACAGCTTGGTTAAAATACCGTTGGAAATCCAACGGTATATTAACTTCACCGCAACGTGGTTTTTGTGCAAGAAACTTAAGTCGGATTTCGGATTTCTTGCCGGCCCCATACATTGAGGCTATGGGAATACAACAGGAATCCGGCAGAAGATATAAGATGTTCTCTCTTCCACCAGGAAAGGTGTGATGGAGAGCAGTCTGTATA
The DNA here is from genome assembly GCA_025379985.1 of Phyllomedusa bahiana. Classification (NCBI taxonomy): domain Eukaryota; kingdom Metazoa; phylum Chordata; class Amphibia; order Anura; family Hylidae; genus Phyllomedusa; species Phyllomedusa bahiana. Next base: position 20,285 of record JAODAL010032606.1, on the reverse strand, counting down.
AGAGAGAGGGAGCATAGTGAGCAGTCTATTTAAGAAAGAGGGGGCATAGGGAGCAGTCTGTGTAAGAGAGAGGAAAGCAGCAGGGGTTTTGCTAGGGTCCTAAAACATCTGGGGCACAGGCCCTACTATGTTATGTTTTGCTCAGTAGGGCTGGATTCACACAGCTTTTTTAATGCCACATAGTGAAGTGTGACATATATTTTTACAGAGAAAAAAAGCATATGTTCCTGTCACTAATTTTCTTCATATTGCTTTTTCAAAAGCGCTCATCAGAGTAAGATAGTGTAATGCCTTATAAGTAACAGTATTATAGTTAAATAATACACCTATACACAGAGAAAATATACCATACAAATTATGGTTACTAAAAAAAAGAATCCTACAATACCAAGTCCCAGGTATCCAGGCGCTCGGCAGACATTTATTATTGCCATACAGTTGCTAGATAATAGTAGATACCAGTTGAACGTAGGTGCTCTGCAGACTTATAAGTGATTACAATGTAGTTACATCCAGTTACTCAGAGGTTACATCTTCTCTGATAGGAGTTGTTCACTTTCCTTTTCCTGTCCATTCGGCCCACACTACCATGAGGACCTCCGGCCATGATTTTTCTCTGCAGAATTTACCACACAAACATTTTAAAATCCTTCCTTTTCCAGCACCTATATATATATATCTACCTACTTACTGGGGGTTAATATACCTACCTAACGAATGAGGGTCTATATAGAAAAGCATGGTGATGCCCCTTCCCACAGCAACCTGGTTTTGTATGATAGGAAAGATGGGTTTCTGCTATGAGGAATGGGGAGTCACTCATCGTTCCATTATAGGCTTCCATTCGGTAGCTAAGTACAAAGACCCCCCGCACACACACGGTACGTAGGTATATGGGTCTCCTCAGTAGTTAGGTAAATAGCCCCTTGGAAGGTATATAAGTCCCAGTACTAGGTATGTAGGTAGGTATATAGGTACCCTTGGTAGATAGGTATATAGGCACCCTTAGTATGTAGACAGGTATATATGGCCCCTTGCAGGTAATTTATTTAGTCTCCCACAGTAGAGAGGTATGTACATAGGTCCCCTCAGTAAGTAAGTATATAAACCCTCCCCCCCAAAATAATAAAGTAGTCAGGTAGGCATATGGGCCAGCACAGTAAGTAGGTAGATATAAAGGTTCCCCAGTAGGTAAGTAGGTACACAAGGTCCCCCTGTATATAGCCACTTTCAGTAGTTAGGAAGATATATAGGGCCACCCCATCAGGTAGGCAAATAGGTTGCTTCAGTAGGTAGGTATATAGGTTATCCCAGTAGTTAGGTAAATAGGGCCCCAGCAAGTTGGTAGGTATAAAAGGTCTCCCATTAGGTGGGTAGGTATATAGGTCACCCCCTCCTGTATAAGTTGTTAGGTATATTGGTCGCTCAGTGGGTTGGTTAGTATATCGGTCCCTCAGTAAATTGGTATTTATATAGGGCCCCCAAGTAGGTTGGTAGTTATATAGTTCCCCCATTAAGTTTGTAGCTATATAGGACTCCCTAGTAGGTTGGTAAGTATATAGGGTCTCCAGTATGTAGGTAGGTATTTATGTTCCCCCCAATATGCAAGCATGTATATATGTCTCAAACAAGGTTATAGATATGTAGAGCCTCCCAGTATATAAGTAGGTATGTATGTCCCCCTCAGTGTTTAGGTAGGTATATATGTCCTGCAGTAGGTCATAGAGCTTTCCAGTATGTAGGCAGATATATATTTATTTCACCTTAGTACATAGGAAGGTATACATTTCACCCCAAGAGGCTATAGGCATATATGCTCGTCCCCAGTATATAGTTATGTCCCTGCACAGGTGGCGTTACTACATCATGCCGTGCAAGCACCATGATGACATTCTCATGCCTGCTTGCGGTCCACCTAATTGCTCCACAGGACAGGGAGCTCTCGCTGCCTGCTCCGCAGTAGCCTTCCAGTGTATGTGTGTCCGGAGGAAAAAGACAAGACCCTTGGCGCTCTAGGCCCACGGCGGTGGCCCGGAAGCCAGCAACAGACTGACAATCTGCCTGGCTGGCAGATTGCCAGTTCGGGTCAGCGGCAGTTTTATCTGGGACATAAAAATTCTTGAGCTTCTTATAATGCTATGTTGTGACAGTCACCTGTTATTCCTACTGGAAATGTATATCTAATGTACTAATTATTGGCCCACACCAAGACCATAAGACATAGGATATGTTCATACGGCATAATTGTGAGCCATACTTTGGAGCATAATTGCACTGCAATGTGCCTAAAGTTCGGTGCAGAGTACGCCGACATGTCACTTCCTGCTGGTACTTACATGCCGGGAAAAAGGGAGGGTGAATGGGGGTCGGCCCAGAGTGCCTTAGAACGTACAGTACACGCCCCTATACACCTGCATTAAGCCATGTGCTTTATACGTGGCGAAATGTGCGCCACAGTTACGGTAATTCATAGCTCTCATAGAGAACTATGAATTAAGCCTCGTCTCCCCTGGCATACAATACGATCGTATCGTACTCCCGGGGAGAGAATGTCAATTGTTCGCAGCGATTAAACGCCGCTAACGATGCATGTGAATGGGGCATGTGCTTCCAAAACACCCAGCGTATTGCGTCACGTACGGTACGGGCCCTAATACGCTATGTGAACATACCCTAATAAGATGTGTCCCATAAGAGTGTGACAATGTCATAGTGTCAGCAATGGCTGGATAAAGCCATTTGCCAAGGAGAATGATTACAGCCAGTAACAGAGGCATTTCACAATATACAGTCATAAGATAAGATGCTTTAGAATTGTTACTTCATGGAGATGTACTCAATGAAACAGATAGGTCAGATCCTCTTTAACTGTTATGAACTCTGTCTGATCAAGATAATACAACAAAACCACTGTGATCATGCATCTGACTATCTTACCCCTATATGGTCACTGTATGGGGTATTATTCAATTTTAGTGCTTGTATAGTGGTATTGTTTACTTACCCCTGATTGTAAAAGTGAGTGTATACCGGTCCTTTGCTGTTCGATTAGATGTTTCTATGTCAAACTTTTATTTTCCTTCTTGAGTTAATAATGTTTTATATACTGTATACAAGAGAGTGATTCATTCATTCCTGTAATGTGTTTGGAAACTATTGTATGTTTTTTTCCCAGTCTGGCCTTGAAGCTCTGCACAGTCATGTATTACATGGTTGCTTGTTAATCTGAATGGGGGTCATGTAAAAATACTACAATAACCCTTCAGCAAGTACTGCAGAGAAAAGATGAAATTAATTTGAGCACTCCCCAGTGATCGCAGCTGATTGTAGAAGTTTCAAAAGAGAGACCGCGAATGAGGTAGCTTTTTTAAAGGAATCACTGCAGTGATTTTTGGCAATGATGTGTTCAGTTTTTAATCACAACATACCCAGAACAATAACTTTTTGTTTTACATAGCAACTTGAAGGCTTGTTTTTTGTGGGACGAGTTTTTTAATGTTACCATTTAGCATGCCAAAAAAAATCTTTATTGGGTAAAACAGGAAACAAGTAATTGGGCCATTGCTTTTTAGCTCTAATGTTTGTCAGTTTCATTTTGTGTTATACATGACATGCTATCTTTATTCTCTGAGTCAGTATGATTCTGGCAACCCCAAACTTATTTGGTATTTATTATGTTTTACCACCTTGAATTTTTTCTTTTTTTACATTTGCTTTGCATCATAGTTACATAGTTAGTACGGTTGAAAAAAGACACGTGTCCAACAAGTTCAACCAAGGGTGAGAAAAATGTGTGTGAAGGGAGGGAGACAAGGATTTTCAGCCAAACCTCCTGTCATGTCAAGGGAGGTACAGTGTGCCCTGACTGGAATCCCAGCCCACTGTCCCTGCCTCCTTGACGTGCTGCCCTAGGTGGCAGAGTCAACTGGGCGACAGTCCCTGCGCTGCTAGAGTGCGGGGTGCCGTCAGGAGGAAGAATAGTCAGATAGTCCGGGTCAATAAAAATCAGGAACGCCAAGCCACAAATCAGAACCAGAGGGATAAACGTAAACAAGCCAAGGTCAAACACGAACGGGAGTGAGGTACAAAATCAGAAGACAAGCCAAGGTCAGGTACACAGAGAAGCAAATACAAAATACAAAACAAGTAATCAGGCAGCCAGGAGAATTTCACAGGCGCAGCACTCAGCTAGCAGGGAGTTTAAATGTGTTTTCCGGATACCGCCCCTTTAGCTGATTGGAGCGGGCTTCAGGTCCTCCCATTGGCTGGTGCGACACACCCCCTGTCAGGAGTGGCTGGGCATCTGTCACTCACACAGCTGTCACTCACCCCTGTCTATCAGGGTGGGGTCGCTGATCAGCTGCTGCAGACTCTTGCTCCCCGCAAGCCGAGCACTGCCCAGCCCTGATAGTACCTCCCTTTTAGGAGGGGCCACCGGACCCTTCCCTGGTCTGGGTTTGTCCGGGTGAGAATCATGGAATTCCCTCACCAGGTCATCAGCATGGATGGATTTCGCCGGAACCCATGATCTCTCCTCAGGACCATACCCCTTCCAATGGACCAGGTACTGTAGAGACCTTTGGACCTTACGAGAATCCAAAATACGGGCAACTTCATATTCTAACTCCCCCTCTATGCAAACTGGAGGAGGAGGTCTAGAGGGCGGAGTCACAGGCTGAATATACCTCTTAAGAAGTGCACGATGGAACACGTTATGTATACGGAGAGACGAGGGTAATTTCAGCCGATATGCCACCGGGTTAACCACCTCCTGAACCACATATGGACCTACAAAACACGGCGCGAGTTTACCAGAGGGAACTTTCAATTGCAGATTTCGGGTGGATAACCATACTTTATCCCCAACCGCAAACCCTGTAGAACAAAGACGCCGCCTATCAGAATTTTTCTTCTGGATGTTCTGGGTATGAACCAAGTTCTTCTGAACTTGGGCCCAGACTGTGCACAGATCTTTAATGATAACATCCACCACGCTGTGATCAGACGTAGCACTGGAAAATGATGCATGCCTAGGGTGAAAACCATAATTACAGTACAATGGTGAGGTCCCAGACGAGCTACTATCCTGATTTTTAATGACAAATTCAACCAAGTATTTTACCCAGTCTACCTGCTGATCAGATACATAAGAATGGAGTTTTTGTGCTACCATTTGATTAACCCTCTCTGTCTGCCCATTAGTCTCTGAGTGGAAGGCAGAAGAGAAGGACAGGGTGATACCCAGAGCCTTGCAAAGGGCTCTCCAAAATTGAGAAACGAACTGAACCCCTCTGTCTGAAACTATATTCTTTGGTAACCCATGAAGCTTGACGATGTGTTTGACAAAGAGCTCAGCAAGTTTTTTGGACGACAATAACCCCCTTAAAGGAACAAGATGGCACATTTTGCTGAAACGATCCACTACCACCCTTCCTCCGAAGGAGGAAGGTCTGTCATAAAATCCATGGAGATATGGGTCCATGGATGTTTAGGTATAGGTAGAGGGCATAGTTCACCAGGAGCACGTGTTCTGGGAACCTTAGCCCCAGCGCAGACTCCACAAGATGCCTCAACATCACGAGGCAATGACGGCCACCAGTAATTACGAGAAATGAGCCTTTTTGTGCCAGACACTCCAGGATGCCCAGATAACATGGAATCATGAAATTCTTTTAAAACTAGTAGCCGGAAGTGAGTGGGGACAAAGACCTTTGAAACAGGACAATTAGCAGGTCTCATATCCTGGTGGGACTTAATCTCAGTGGCTAAATCAGGGGAAATAGCTGAGACAACAGTCTCCTTGGGCAATATAGGTGCCGGATCCTCCTGGGATGCGTGGCTGGCACAGAAGCTTCTAGATAGAGCATCAGCCTTCATATTAGTATTGCCCAGTATGGTAGGGAGACATCTGTCAAGACACCGTTGTCCCCACCTGACTAATTCCCCTGAATTCCAGTCAAACACTGGTTTATGTTTCTGAAGCCAGGGCAACCCCAAAACCACATCAGCGGGCAGCCCCTCCATGATAAATAGAATACACTTTTCAATATGTATGGATCCGACCACCATCTCCAGCTCAGGGGTACAATGTTGGATTGTGCCCCGAGCTAGTGGAGTGGAGTCAATAGCCACAACCCGTAGAGAATCAGATAGCGGTCTCCAAGGTAGGCCTAGACGTTTGACGAAAGACGCAAGATCAAAAATAGAAGCTGATCCAGAATTCACAACCGCACTACCAGAACCAGACAGCGACAAGTATGAAATCTTAACTGGTAGCAGCAATTTTTTGGATACAATAGAAAAATACCTGCTCGCCTAGGTGATCTTCCTGCCAATCACCTAGGCGCTGGAGTTTTTCCGACCTGGTCTTCCTCTTGGAGCACTCCCTGATGCTGTGTCCATCTTCGCCACAGTAAAAGCATACTCCCTGGATACGACGAGAAGTCCTACGGTCCCTAGCAGCAGTGACAGAAAAACCCCATACTTGCATGGGCTCCTCTGGGTTTATATCGGGAACCGTGGGCATAGGGGTGACTATGGAGTGAACCACTGGGGTGGTAGCCTTCTCTCGACGTCTCTCCCTAAAAGGTCTGTCCAGACAAACGGCTAATGCCATAGCCTCATCTAAAGTACAAGGGGTAGGGTAAGCCACCAATAAATCCTTCACATGGTCAGCAAACCCTAATCTAAATTGACATCTAAGAGCTGGGTCATTCCACCCAGACGGAACACACCAGCGCCGAAATTCGGAGCAATACTCCTCCACAATTCTTTTTACCCTGCCTCAAGTTGGTCAGCTGAGCCTCGGCCACAGCTTCCCTTATCCGGGTCATCAAAAAGTACCCTTAAGGCGGCAAAGAACCTGTCCACAGAAGACAGTTCTGGTGAATCAGGCGGTAACGAGAATGCCCACTCCTGGGGGGACCCAGGACATAAGTAGGGATATAACAATTCCCACCCTTTGCTCCTCATTCCCCAAGGTATGTGGGCGGAGCCTAAAATACAGGTGACATCCCTCTCTAAATGCCACAAAGGCCTTCCTGTTGCCTGAGAACCTGTCAGGCAACTGGATAGGGGACTCCACAGGATGGGAATGTATTGCAGGGACACTCTGACTTGGGTTAGATTCCTGCTGTTCTACCCTCAGCGCCAGATCCTGGACTAGCTGGGTTAGCCCCTGCATCTGCTCTACCAGAGCTGTCATAGGGTTCATAGTGAGGGTAGAGCAGTAACTGTTTTGGCCTGTGAAAATGTCACGTCAAGGGAGGTACAGTGAGCCCTGACTGGAACCCAGCCCACTGTCCCTGCCTACTTGACATGCTGCCCTAGGCGGCAGAGTCAACTGGGTGACAGTCCCTGCGCTGCTAGAGTGCGGGGGGCCGTCAGGAGGAAGAAAGTTCAAACAGTTCGGGTCAAGCACAATCAGGAATGCCAAGCCACAAATCAGAACCAGAGGGATAAACGTAAACACGCCGAGGTCAAACACAAACGGGAGCGAGGTACAAAATCAGAAGACAAGCCGGGGTCAGGGGAACTAACCGAGGTCAGGTATACAGAGAAGCAAATACAAAATACAAAACAAGTAATCAGGCAGCCAGGAGAATTTCACAGGCGCAGCACTCAGCTAGCAGGGAGTTTAAATGTGTTCCCGGTTACCGCCCCTGCAGCTGATTGGAGCGGCCTTCGGATCCTCCCATTGGCTGGTGCGACACGCCCCTGTCATGAGTGGCTGGACCTCTATCACTCACACAGCTCCCAGCAGACTCTCTATCAGGGTGGAGTCACTGATCAGCTTCTGCAGACTCTTGCTCCCCGCAAGTCGAGCGCTGCCCAGCCCTGACACCTGCCCACTGGTTAATGCCATGAAACCCACAAGGCAAGCACCAATCTGCTCCAGGGGAGACCCCATCTCTGACCCCGGAGCCGCCACCAGCCAGGATCCAGAATTTTACATGGCTACGTACGTATTAATATTCTTTAGTTCCCGGTAGGTATCTAAGCGTTTCTTGAAACTCTCTACTGTTATCGCTGTGACCAGCTCCTCAGGCAGGCTACTCCACAGATTCACAGTTCTCACAGTGAATAATGATTTTCTACTCAGGAGATTGAATCCTTTTCTCTCTAGCTGAAGGGAATGTCCCCTTGTCTTTTGAGGGGGATTTACATTAAATCATTTTTCCAAATACTTTTTGTAGTGAGCATTTATATAAATTAATCATGTCCCCCTGAAGCCGTCTTTTCTCAAGACTAAATAAGTTCAATTCTACTATCCTCTCCTCATAACTAAGATGCTTCATTCCTCTTATAAGTTTGGTTGCTCGTCTAAAATCAAGAATTTTTTATTCTTCTGTTAACACATCTGGTTGAAGGCATTCTCTGGGGGAATGGGGTAAAGTGTAGTTTTTCTTGATCCCATTTTGAGCTTCAAACAACTTGACCACTTTTTATTCCAATTTTTTGGGAAGCAAAGCACCCAAAAAAATGCCATTTTGACATTGGGTCCTTTCTTCTTTGCAGGATAAATACTGTTACATTTTAATAGATTATACTTTTATTGACACTGCAATACTGCTTATTTTTATTTTTTATTGTTTTTATTTTTTTTAAGGTAAAATGGAAAAAGGGGAGTGTTTTATACTATATTTTTTATTTTATTATATTTTTAAAACTTTTTAAATTTTTTTTTATTCCCTCTAGGTCACTTGATCACTAAGGAGGACAGTTGCCTTTTCACTATTCTGCAATACTATTACAGAATAGCAGACAATTATTGCTCTTCCAAAGCACCCTGTCAGGGCGTACAAGGAGCAGTAAGGTCACAGCCTTGGGTTCTTCTTTAGGATCCTAGCTGCCTTGACAACCAGTGGGCAACCTGATTGTGTCACAGGGGAAATTGGGGGTTCATCTGGATCCCACAGTGACATTGACTGTTGACCCTAAGTATTCCTAGCTATGATTGGAGTAATCTCCGGTCATGGCCTCTAAAGGTCTCTAAAGGCAGTGAAGTATGTTTTTGAGTCCGCTCCTTAATGTCTTCTTGATATCATGACGTGAATGTATGCAGGGGTGTAACTTTGGTTCAAAAAGTGGGGGGGACCAATTTTCCCTCTCATCCCCTATCTTCCCATCCCTCCATCTCTCCTTCACTCGCCTTCCATTTCACTTCCTCTCCCTTTCCTACTCTCCCCTCCTCTCCCTGTACTGAAGCGGCCCCACTAACCCAGCTAGGATGTCTGAGGGAATGCTGTGAGCTCCCCCAGCAGGTCCAGCGGAGTCCTTATGGCAAACAGTTTTGGTGCAATCCGTAAGGTTATGAGTGGCTCTCTAATTACTGAAGTTCGGGACCGGACTGGGACTAAAAAGCAGCCCTGGCAATGAAGCCGAACCAGCCCACCTATAATATTTCCCCCTCTAGATGGAAATAAAAATGCTGTGCAATGCAGCAAATTCACTTAACCCCTCCCATCCCCCATCACTTCTTCATTAAATTTGTTATACACACTACTGAATGAGGAAAATAAAAGAACCCAATCTCACTATAACCCTAAAAATCACTTATGTCACATACTGTACCCCAAAATTTATCTTATTGCATACCATACACCAGAAATGACATCAATCACTGCACCCCAGAAATGAATTATATTACACATAGTAGCCACATAAATTACATTACTAACTGCACCTAAGAAATGAATTGCACATTGTGCTCAAGAAATAATATAACTCCCTGTACCCCAAAATGTATTATATCACACACTGAACCCTAGAAATGAATGACATTACTCACTGTGCCCCAGAGATTACATTACACACCGTACTCCAAAGATTACATAACGCCATACCTCAGAGATTACATTACTCACTGTACTCCAGAGATTACATTACTCACTGTACTCCAGAGATCACATTATATACTGTACAACAGAGATTACATCACTCACTGTACCCTAGCGATTACTACATTACCCACTGTACCCCAGAGATTACGGAATTAATTCACCATACCCCAGAGACTACATTACACCATACCCCAGAGATTACATTATTCACCATACACCAGATATTACTTTACTCACTGTACCCTACTGATTTCTACATTACTCATTGTACCCCAGAGATTAGTTTACACACTGTATCCCAGATATTACTACATTATTCACCGTACCCCAGAGATTACATTACACACTGTACAACAGAGATTATATTACACCATACCACAGAGATTATTACACTGCACACTGTACCCCAGAGACTACATTAGACAAGGTACCCCAGAAATTGTGGGTGTACATATACATCTACTGAACACAGACACACTACAAACATAGGAGTTCATATGACGGTTTTTCGGCACCGACAGATTCGTTTGCTTGTTGGAAATTCGGCGCTTGCAAACGCAGATTTCCGACGAGCAAATGATCCAGACTGCCCGAGGCAGATTTCTCCCTCCTATCCATTAGTTTTGTTAGAGCGTAAAACACCTGGAAGAATTCTGTGTAGGCGCTGACAGTACGCTCTGAAAATACTCAAGTAAAATCAGTGTAATCTAAATGACAACACTGATTTTACATGGGGTATAATGTAAATCAGTTTCCTGCCGGATTGGACACCGATTCTGAGGCAGATCCAGCACTGAATCTTCCCCAGAATCAGCATTCATATCTGCTGCATGAACGTACCCTTAAGGTATGTCCACACGGCGTATAGTGGGGTGTACTGTGCGCTCTGCTATATGCCGGGGGTTTTAGAAGTATGCGCTGGCCAGTCCATACTTTTAAAAAGCTACAGAGCCGGCCCCATTTACTTTCATTTTCCTGGGCGCGTAAGTGCAGGGAAGACGGGACATGGCTAGACACATGGCTATACATTATATACACATCTCACATACACAGTACATACCCTACCCACATGCACACACAACGCCTAATACCCTTGTCCCCTCACTACCTGTCTCCTGTAGTCTGGTGCAGTTGGCATTCAGCAAGAGCTTCTCTTCTTCTCTGACGAGGGCTGAGCATAGGGGAGGTGGTATACAATGGGAGGGAAGATACAGCCCAGATACAGAGTGTGCTGGACTGTGAGCAGAGTTCTGATTAGTGAAGCAGCCCCTGCTGACTCTTGCTCTACCAATCAGCACTGCTCTCACTCGCACTGACACTTGAGGCTGCTGCCTACTCTGTCCCCCCAAGATGCACAGAAATATAGGAGGCAAAGGGTTAACTTCTTCCTCCTCTGTGCTCTGCTCTCCCCACTTACCATATTCTCATGCTTTCATATGGATTTTTTTTATTGAAGTGGCTAAAAAGTGGGGGGGACCGTCCCCACCCAGAAAAAAGTGGGGGGAACCAGTCCCCTCCGTACCCACCTAAAGTTACACCTATGAATGTATGTCAAATAGTGGGAAGGAGTTAAGCAAATAAGCTAAGATGGGGTGTGAAGGGATCTGGTATGAGAATGTGCTCCAAGTACTGAGCTCCTTGGCAGGTACCAACTTGCCAGGGTATTCAGATACAAAGCTTTGTCAACAACTTAGTTTCCTACGGCTGTTTGTAGGTACTATCAAAAAAGAAAAGGCTCCAAGCTGCGTTCTTTAGGCTCCCAGCTGCCTTGATAACCAGTTGGCACCTGATTGTCTCGCAGGGGACAATTAGAAGGGGTGGGCATCTAGATCCCACAGTCACGTTAACTTTGGCATTTAAGTAGTCCTATTGATTGGAGTTATCTCTGGTCCTGGCCACTGAAGGCAGATGCTGGTTGTGAAGAACAACTTACACCCACACTGTATGGCGTGAGGTCTGTTCATGAGTCCACTCCATCCTTCCTTTCTGATATCATTACATAAATATATGTTAAATGGGGGCAAAGAGTTAAGCAAATGAGCTAAGTTGGGGTATGAAGGGATCTGCTGAGGGAATGTGCTCCATTTACTGAGCTCCTAGGTGGGCACCAACTTGCCACTCTGGATTTTCAGATACAAAGCTTTGGCAACAACCTAGCTTAGCCTGCCTAGACAAGGATTGAAATCGCATCATTACTATGTTTCATGTGCTAAACATTACATGCAACTCAGTCAGACATGCATGCAGATTTCAGTTAGTCTTTGGGAACATTTTATAGTTTAATCCCTACTGAGGGCGACTATAGTGCAACTTGCAACATTGTTCTTGCATCCAAATTTACCGAAGCTCTAAAGCACCCATTATAACTAAAAAGGATCCGGCAAGGGCTGTTTGGATTTGTCCTACAATGGTACCGGGAAAAGCTTTTGGAATGGAAGCCATGATACCAATGTGAAACTTGTATCTGCAACTTGACTGTTAGGCCTCGTTCACACGGCTTATTTTAGAACGTATTTACAACGGATTTCCGATGAAATACGTTCTGAAATAGTTGAAAATCAGTTGAAAATTTAAATGCCCCCCTAAGTGGGACGTATTTGGAAAATGATTTCCCGAGGATTTAATCACAATCATTTTAGGTGGTGAATCCCTCGGGAAAAAATTTCATGTCAATTGTTTTTCCGTCCGGATTGCCGTCGTCAATCCCGCGGCGGAAACCGGAACGGAATTTTGCGTCGTTGAAACGACGAGCCGTATTTCTATTGCAATTCAATAGAAAAGGCTGTGACTTATTTGGACGGAATTTGCGACCGGATTGACGATCGTCAATCCGTCGGCAATCCGTCGAAATTAGCCGTTGAACGAGGCTTAGAGTTTTGGAGTTTTAGGAGACTTTGGAGTTTTACTCCAGCTGGGAAAAGGCATGTGACTCAAATCAGGCTCTAGCACATCAAAATACGCACCGGTGATTAGGGTACGCAACAAAAATTCTAGGCCTGACTAGTCTAAATATTTCTGCTTAATTAGTAATGGTTTGTGTTGAGTGTTTCATGTGTTTTGCACTCTTGGCATCCATCAAACTTTGCTACATCTACATCAAGACACTAAAAGCAGACATGGGCCTCAGATGAGATACATGTGGCAGATTAGGTTTGTGTAACTTTACCTCAGAGAAGGTGGAAGTGCCAGCTTCTGATCTATTTAGAAGACGTATTTGATGTTGAAAACATGATAAGAAACTATTAGATACCTAACCATCGTGACTTTTGTGGTGCTGTGAAACTGTAAGGTCAGGATGTCTGCAGAATACAATTTCACACTGTGGTTTGTGTCGGCTTGTGAGTTCACTCAGCAGCTGTGTACCTGCAATTTTTTTCTTGCTTTTGCCTAAAAAAAAATCTAGGTTGTTTCCACAGCTCAAAACTAGTTTAAATGAAGGAAGAACATTTATGCAATAGTTGTTCCATGTACAAAGTTACTTAGAGGGGCTACCTGGTTTAGAGAACCCATTTATTTTCAATACCCTATTAAGGACTGTAATTTAATAGATAAGGGTCTCTCATTAAGTACACTGAGCTGAGTGCAAATGCAAAATGCGCCCTTCACTTACATTGACCCAGCACATACATTTAATGGATCATCCCTTAAATTTCAATAAAGACTGTATAATACTTAAAGGGAACACTAAATGAAGACATTTTCCAAATATATTGCTTTGTTCATCTATTTTTTTAAAGGGGCTGCAAGTGATATTATACCTCCCGGGCCCCTTTCTCTCCCCATACCGACCTGTTTACTTTTTTTTTTCCCTGGTTTGTTCATTGTTTGCGTGAGTGAGTCACCAAAAAATGATTGATTTATCTAAAGTAAACGCACAATTAAGACTTTTGTTTGAGAGTCAGAAAAAAAACCCCCGCATAGTTTCAGAGAGTTTTGAGCAATTGAACTAATTGAAACTGAAAACCAGAATACTGGGTGAATGCAAGGCTCAATGCTAATTAAGAAGCCCTTCCGGGAAGTACAGGAAAAGGTGCATTTTTTATTTCATTCATCTATGAAACCTGTGGGGAGAAAAACCCTTTAACCCCTTTAAACGACCTTAGACGTATCCATCGTCCGGGTCGTTTGGGGGCCCCACGCACCTGCGTATGGATATGCCCTGGGGATCGCGCGAACTTAAAGCGAGTTCGCGCATGGGCGGGGGTGTCAGCGTATATTACAGGCACCCCGCAGCGTCGGCCCCGACCCCGGACCTCCGGGGGGGGGGGGTTAACCCCTTTAATTTACCGATGATGGGTCGAAATAACTAAGAGAGACCGGAGGAGATCGCCCTCCTGCCCTCTGTGGCGGCAGCGCACTGGATCGCGCGATCCGTGCAGTCCTCCCCTCTGCAGACACCCGGGAAAGGCAAGAATGCCTTCCGGGGTTTTTCTGTGACGTCCCGATGCCCGGCGTCCCCTGTGGGCAGGGGCCCGGGGCATCTTTTTTGACTTGTCATGGGAACCCAGTATACAACAAGCTGTGCACTGATTCCTATTAAATGACAGATCAAAATCTCTCATTAAAATCCCCTATGGGGAAATGTAAAATAAAAATTGGAAAAAGGGAAAAAAAAGTTAAAAAAAAGTGAAAAACAAGTAAAACCCAAAAACACGAAAAAAAAAATAAAGTACGTACACCCCCCTTTTTCCCCTTTTAAAAAAAATTTTCCCCCAAAAAATTAAAAATAAAAAAAGGGTACCCTATTTGTATCGCCACGGCCAAACCCTCCCTATAAATCTGTATGTTAATTAACCCGTGGTGATCGCCGTAAAAAAAAAAAAAAAAAAAAACCAAAAAAGATTTTTTGTTCCCCGCAGCACAAAAAAAGGGAAATTTAAAAAGCGATCAAAAACCCCAGAAACCAAAGTTGACCAATTAAAACGTTGTTTCACCCTGAAAAAAAAAGTCTTTATACGCTCTGTATCGGAAAAAATAAAAAATGTATAGCTCTAAGAAGATAGCGATGCATAAATATTGTTTTACACACAAAAAACACTTTCTTTTTTTTTTAAAATGTTTAAAACATAAAAAAAAACTTTTAAAAATTTAGGGTATCCCATAATGTAGCGCCCCAAAGAATAAAGAAACTTTCACGGATATCCCGGGTGAGTCCTGTAAAAAAAAAAAAACCTACTAGGTTTGCAGTTTTTTCTTCACCCTGGCCTCCAAAAAATGGATTTAAAAGGATAAAAAACCCTTGTCCCCCAAAAAATGATACTAAAAAAACGTCAACTTCTTGAAAAAAACAAGTCCCTACACACCCCAAAGCACAGAAAAATGAAAAATTTATGGCTTTAGACTATGGCGATGAAAAAAAACGTATTTCCGGGTTGAATAAAAGGTTTTTTTTGTATAAAAGCAGTAAAACATAAAAAAATATCAAATTGGGTATCGGTGAAATTTGCTTGACCTGCTGGAAAAGCTCAGTCAATATACCTACTGACGCTTAAAAATATAAAAAAAAAACACACCAAGATTTCTTTTTTGTTCAAAACATTCAGAAAAAAACCCTTTAAAAAAAGGAACTCATCATATGCACCCCAAATGATACCAAAAAAACTTCAACTCATCCCGCAAAAAACAAGCCCTAACAGCCTGCCACAGCAAAATAAAAAAGTTTTGGCGGGCAAATAGGACAAAAAAAAACGCAATTTTTTTAAGTATTTCTACTGTGTAAAGTAATAAAACCAAAAAAAATATATAAAATCTATATCGTTGTAATTGTCCGCCCCCATAGTAAAGTTATACATATTTTCACGCACGGCGAAAGCTGTAAAAATTTAAACCAAAAAAATGACCGAACTGCGTTTTTCCCCCCATTTTCATTGCCCAAGCTAAAAAAAAAATTGGAACACTGTGCATCCAAAAAGCACAGTTAAAAACCCCTAGTGAGACCCTGATGGGTGTTGAATCCAAAATGGGGCGACTTTGGAAGGTTTCGCCTGTTCTGCTCTTTTGGGGGGTTTGCAAATGCGACATGGGGGGGGCCCACCAAAAACTGCGTTCCAAAAGGCAAATAGACCCCTCCTTAAAAACGGGGGGCCCTGGGGCCTGCGCACAAACGGCAGTTTACACCCCCTGTAGGGGTTTGCCCAACTTGGAAGAAATGCTAAAAAAGTTTTTTTTGGGTTCTTTTTTCCCGGTTTTCCCTTTTATTTAAAAAATTTTAAGCTAAAATTGCAGATTATTGAAAAAAAAAAATTTTTTTTAATTTTCCGCCCTTTTGCTAAAAAAAATTTGTGAATCACCCTTTGGGGGCTATTATCAAAGCACCCCGGATTATTCATTAAGGGGGGTGTTTCCAATATGCAGTCTATTTGGGGGTTTATTAAAGTTTTAGCACCTTAGGGTGTCCCAAACTGAATGGCGCCTAAATAAAATCGTATTGAAAATGAACCCAGGTATAGAGGTGTCCCCTATTTGGGGCTAGGGGAGCCAAATAATGACTAGGGCCACATATGGGATATCTCTAAAACGGAGACCTGGGGAATTGTATTAAGTTGCTTTTCCTAGTCACATTTACCGTATTCCCGTGAATAATGGGAAAATATTAAAAAAATGCAAAAAAAAATGAAAATTTTTAAATTTACCTCCACTGGCTTTTATTTCGTGAAAATCTGAAGGGTTATCAAACTTTCTAAAAAGGTTGTAAATAGTTAAGGGGTCAGTTTTCTAGAGGGGGTCATTAGGGGGTATCTAACATGCCGGGGCCCCCCAAAAAACCACGTGAAATGGAGTGGTCCCAAAAAATGTATATTGCAAATTTTCTTGAAAAAATGAGAAATTACTACAAATTTTAAGCCCTCTATTGTCGTTTAAAAAAAAAAAAAAAACATTTAAAAAAAAGATGCCAACCCTTTGTGGACATATGGTAATGCAGTTAAAACTATTTTTGGGTGAATAAATTTCTGTCTTTCACGCAAAATTTTGCAACTTTCAAAATCGCAATTTTTTTAAAATTTTTAAGAAATTTTTTATATTTTTCCAATACAAACAAGGGTTTATGGTAAAAACTTTTACTAACTTAAAGCACAATGTGTCACGAGAAAAAAAAATCTCTGAAACACATGAATAGGTAAAAGTTTTCAAAAATTTAATTCACAAAAAGGGACACATGTCAAAATTTCAAAAATTGGGGCTGTGTCAACAAGGTCAAAAAGGCGGGCCCTTGGGGGGGTTAATTTTTTTGTGGTGGTGTTTTCGAGAAATAAAAAACATCTAGGGGCAAGGCCTTCTGGGTCAGTTGGGGATAAATTTGCCCCCCAAAAAAATTTTTCGAAAAAAAAAAAGGTTTAACCCAAAAATGATGTCACAAAGGCGGGGTTCCCACACGCCCTTATTTGCGGGGCGAAAATTTAACCCCCCGAATTACGCGTGGGGAAACGGGGGGGGGGTGGGAGGGGGGGGTCGCACAAACGCCCGGCCCCCTAGACTATCATTACTAGCGGGGTGTATACGCCATAGAAAATGACCTGTCACTTATCTCCCCCCGCGGGGATTCGCCGAGCAAGAAGGAAATGTAATCCATAGTTCTCTATTAGAAAATGTGGGTTACCCTAATGACTTGGGGGTATTTCCCGCCGTATTTTGCGCAGTATGGCCGTTTAAATTTCAGACTTTAAAATTTCGTCCCATTTTTTAAGCCGTGTGAACATAGCCTAAAGGTGTTTATCCATTGCTTTACAATGTAAGGCCTTTCTTTAGGATGGGTGTCTAATGCTCATCATCCCCCATCAATCAGTAATCTGAATTTGCTGCAGCCCCTTTATTGTTTACTGGGTACAGCTCCATAAAAGTACAGTGATTCACCTGGTGAACAATTAAGAGAATGCAGCACTCACCGGAGAAATCTATTATTTTATACAACTGATCTGTGAAGGTTCTAAGAGTCAGACAATCACCAATCGAATGACCAATCCTAAAGATAGGCCATCAGTTTAAAGAAACTGGATAACCCCTTTAAGTCTTTTTTTAAAGGAAACTGCCACCAGACCAGTTTTTAAACAGCTATTCCCATCATATTGATTATCTTTAAACATGTAGACAACAGTAAGTAAAGATGATTACCAAATACATTGCTGTTCTGATTTTGCTTAATTTCAGAGTTAGAGCAGCTCTTCCCTCCTGCTTGTTAAACAAGTTCTACGTTACAATGCCCTCTTTTCTGCTCTAGCATTGGTCGCTTGTTTATCTTTTTTACTAAACAAATCTTTAAGAGGTTTCCTCACTAAAATTAATTTGTTTTAATATTTTGGGAAAGATAATTCAAGACTTTTTCTAAATACATTGCTTTAGTGATTTTCTTTGGTCATGTGATAATGAACATTATATCTCCTTTTTGAGCACACCAGTTTTTTTTGGTTACGATCATCTCTCTCCCTACTGCTCTTGCTCTCTTTACCTCTCATTGCTCTAAGCTGCCGTCACTCACCAGACTGTAAATGGTGAATCACCTCCTGCAGAGTCCTATCTTTAGTAACGAACTAATAAACACTCCAGAGCTCTGCAGCCTATACACTTTATAAATCTCTTGCACTCTTTTCAGTGTAAATTAAATAGATTAGGAATAGCAGAGCTGATGTGTCAATCATGCTTAGACCCGCCAAAAAGCTTGAAAAGCTTGTGGTTATTTTTAAAGCTGGCTGTGGCTCTGTGAAACTGCAAGGTGAGAAAACCCTTTTAAAAACGCTATAGAGCCCTTTTAAAACTTGTATCCTGCTGTTAAAACCCCTTCTATTTGTCTTTTTTTAAAAGGCTCAGCTAGGAAAAACCAGAGCTAAAATTTTCAGTCATCTCTGTAGAATACCCACAGCCTGAACAGGAAGTGGGAACCTGAAGGTGGCTGTGAAGAGCAGGCTCTGTGAAACAGCCATATTGGAAAACTACTTTTAAAATTAACACATTTATAGCATAATAAGCACCAATCAGTGTTAAAATGTAATTATAACCCCATTTGCAACCTATACTACCTCAGTGAGAAGTCTTGCTCTAAAGTGCTTCTTGCAAGTCTGCTAGTACCACACAAGTTCTCTTGGTTCTTTGGCAAAGAGAAACATTTAGTCTTTGCCTTTGAAGAACTTTGGGTATTGAAAAATGAAGGGGCCCAATTTGGACCTACTATGGTCTTAGCTGTCCCTGAACCTGCAAAGCACCAGCGCTTTAGATGCCACCTTTTACTGTCTAACTTTATAGTTATTATTACTTCTTTGTTTTGTTGCATTGTTATGTAAATTATGTGAGATATTGTCTGCAGAATTGCACAACTAATCTTTTTATCGATCTAAGCAAATGTAATCCCAGTGGCAGAGCTCTATTGTACTTCCTGCAGGCCCAGACACTTGTGTCATCTAAGCACGTTCTTCTAACCAATCTTACCTATAACAATATAGAAGAAAACTGTTCTGCTTGTCTGCAGAAAACAAACAAATGCAAAATGACTCAGACACAATTACAACAAATCTGAAAGTCTGCAAAGTACCACATGAAGGAGATGAACTGTAACTTACTTCTGATGTATAGATCAACTGATTAATATGTATTAGATTTGCATATTGGCCGGTGTTATTAGAGGTGAACGTTGTGATTCTGATATCTCAAATATTACCTTATTAGGGAATTCTGAGTTGATGTAGAGAAGACCTTAGGGTGCTTTCACACAGTGCGATTTTGGTGCAGTTTTACCTGTGCTCCAATTAAACTGCCTTTATTACCAGCAAGTTTTTTCACTTATCTAAGCTGTTTGGAAAGTGAGTAATCAATGAGAGTGTTTTAATCCACAAGACATCAAACAAAGTAATTGATTATTTATTTGAAACACCTTCTGAACAAGAGGCAGTTTAATTGGAGCACAGTTAAAACTGCACCAAAACTGCGCTGTGTGAAAGCACCCTTAATTCAGAATCCTCCTCTACTAATCCAGAGTGAAGAGTGATGCTAAGGAGACTGAGCTTGAGGACTGGGCTGGTGTTTGAAAGTGTGTGAACCTTTAGAATTTTCTGCGCAAATTTGTTCTAAACAATACAATATTTCACACAAGTCCTGAATGTAGAAACAGAGAACCAAACAAATGAGTCACAAATGCTCAACTTGGTCATTTATTTATTGAGGAAAATGATCTAATATCACACATTTGTGAGTGGCAAAAGTATGTGAACTTCTAGGATAAACAGAAACTTTGTAGGTAAAGTTAGGTGAGTCAGGTGTTTAATGAATAGCATGACAACCAGGTGGGATTGTGTGACCTGCTTTATTATTAACCCCTTAACGACCTTAGACGTATCCATACGTCCAGGTCGTTTGGGGGTTAACGCACCTGGACGTATGGATACGTCCTGAGGATCGCGCGAACTCTAAAGCAGAGTTCGCGCGATCGGCGCGGGGTGTCAGCTGTATATTACATGC
>JAODAL010032605.1:0-46716 GCA_025379985.1 Phyllomedusa bahiana | reverse complement strand
TTTAACACAGGCTTGCAGAATGATATTCCCCTAGGACCATATATTTAAATTACTAGTGTACACAGGCTCTGCAGAATGTATATCACCTCCATACCAGTTGACCATATAGTGGTATATACCAGTGTACACAGGCTCTACAGACTGTATATTACCTCCATACAGTGACCATATAGTGGTAGACACCAGTGTACACAGGTTCTGCAGACTGTATATTACCTCCATACAGTGACTGTATAGAGGTAGACACTAGTTGTACACTGGCTCTGCAGACTGTATATTACCTCCATATAGGAGGTTTTAATATACATGTTAATTATATGGTTGGTAGGTTTCCCTGGTTTACACACGGTTCTGCAGACCTTAAGTGATTACAATGCAGTATCATGTTAAGGACTCACCAGAGACATCTCCTGTGACTGGAATTGTTCTCTTTCCCTTTTCTTCTCCATCCTGTCCAGAGCGCCATGGTGACTTCCTCTGGCCATAACTCGTCTCTGTGGAATTTACCACACAAACATCTTAGAATTCAAATTTTTCCAGCCCTTTTCAGCACCTGTCTCACCCTCTAAAACAACTCTCAGGCATGATAGGTGGGGAGTTAGGGGGTGACAGGTTTAGGTAGTATAAAACAGTATTTAGGACAGCACATTACTCCTTACTAAATCTTCATTGGGAAACCCCCTTTAAAAAATTTGCAACAGACGACCAATGGGAAGCAGTCCCACTTCCTCCTTTAGCACTCCAGAAAACGATACCAGGGGCGTCAGCATGGGTGTCCTTTATTTACAATCCCAGTACATACAGCCGCATAACAGAAAACATTTCGACTCACATCCTGAGTCTTTATCAAGCTAAATAGATGTAACATATCTCTTACATATATACATAAAAGGTGGTTCTGAAACCTACAATAAACCAATCACAAGCTCATTATCTAATGACTATATAAAATGCAGCTGTATAAAAGTTGTGCATACCAATCAGTGATCAGTCGAAACGTTGCAGTTATGCTGTTGTATGTACTGGGATTGTAAATAATGACACCCATGCTGACGCCCCTGGTATCGTTTTCTGGAGGTTTAGGTCAGGGCAGTTCCTAGGCTAAATTTCACTCAGGGCGAGGTGAAGAAATTTCGCCCTCTCCCCCCCCCATGTAACATAATGTGCCATAATGAAATACAGTGCATCACCATCAACCAAATCTAAAATATACAGAAAGTTTTAAACCACAATCTGCTACATATAAAAATTAAACTAGATAATAGTCATACAGTTCCCAAAATTTAACACGCTCCCACGAAACCAGAATCCCAAGACCAATAAGACCACATATCACCAGCACACGTGACCGAAAAACCACCACACCATGACCACATATCACCATATATGACCAAATACAGCAAACACCGTGACCACATATCACCACCACATAGTGACTGAATATACAAACTGGACCTTTTAACGGGAATACAAACCATTATACTTCAACCAATATTAACCAGCATACAGTGGGGGTTTACCCGCTGTACACGGGCTCTGCAGACCAAATAAATGGTTACAGTAAAAGTTATATCAGTGACCACAGGAACTGAAGAGTTGTTCTCTGAAGAGTTGTTCTTTCTCTTTTTTCTTCTTTTTCCATCTGTCCCAGACGCAATGACGACTACTCCCGACTCTTCCCCGGGAAATTTACAAAACAAATACTTAAGACTCCTCACTTTATCAGCATTTTCCAACCAATTCCTATCTCTATACAAACTCCCCATCTATAGCATCTCATATGGTAGCCACGAAATAGCCCCTGTAGCCACGTAGTAGCCCTCTATAGCCAGGTAGTAGCCCCCTGTAGCCAGTGATACCCCCTCTAGCCAGTCATACCCCCGGTAGCCAGTTGATGCCCCCCTGTAGCCAGTTGATGCTCCCTGTTATCAGTAATGCCCCCTGTAGCCAGTGAGATGCCCCCCTGTAGCCAGTGAGATGACCCCCAGTAGCCAGAGATGCCCCCATTGTAGCCAGTGATGCCCCAATGTAGCCAGTAGATGCCCCCTCTTATCAGGTGATTCCCCCTGTAGCCAGTGATGCCCCCTGTAGCCAGTAGATGCCCCCTCTGGTAGCCAGAAGATGCCCCACGTAGCCAGAAGATGCCCCCCGGTAGCCCGTGTTGCCCACTTGGAGCTAGTGTGCCCCCATTGTAGCCAGTGATGCCACCTGTACCAGTTTAAAGCCCCCCGTTATCCCGTAGATGCCCCTGTAAACCAGTAGATGCCCCCTGTAAACCAGTGTGCCCCCATTGTAGCCAGTGATGCCCCCCTAAAAGCCAGTGATGCCCCCCAGTAGCCAGTGATGCCCCCCCTGTAGCCAGGGTGCCCCCCTTGTAGCCCGTGTTGCCCCCTTGTAGCCAGGTGCCCCCATGTAGCCAGTGAAAGCCCCATTGTAGCCAGTGTGCCATCATTGTAGCCAGTGTGCCCCCCTTGTAGCCAGTGTGCCCCCTCTTGTAGCCAGGATGCCCCCATTGTAGCCAGTATGCCCCCCATTGTAGCCCGGTGCCCCCCTTGTAGCCAGTGTGCCCCCCGGGTAGCCAGGAGGCCCCCTTGTAGCCCCGATCCCCCATTGTGCCAGTTTTGCCCCCATTGTGCCCCCATTGTAGCCAGGGTGCCCCCCCTTGTATCCAAGATGCCCCCTTGAAGCCATGGTGCCCCTCTTGTAGCCAGGATGCCCCCATTGTAGCCATGGTGCCCCTCTTGTAGCCAGTATGCCCCTCGTGTAGCCAGTGTGCCGCCCTAGAACCCAGTGATGCCCCAAAGTAGCCAGGTTGGCCCAATAGTAGCCAGTGTGCCCCCCTTGAAGCCCGTGGTGCCCCCCTTGTAGCCAGTGATGCCCCATTGTAGCCAGTGATGCCCCATTGTAGCCAGGATGCCCCCTTGTAGCCAGTGTGCCCCCCTTGTAGCCAGTGATGCCCCTCTTGTAGCCAGGATGCCCCCCTTGTAGCCAGTGATGCCCCCATTGTAGCCAGTGTGCCCCCCTTGTAGCCAGTGATGCCCCATTGTAGCCAGTGATGCCCCATTGTAGCCAGTGTGCCCCTCTTGTAGCTAGGATGCCCCTCTTTTAGCCAGTGTGCCCCCCTTGTAGCCAGTGATGCCCCCTGTAAGTAATTATAAAATAACAAAAGAGTACTCACCTCGGTCCCCGCGTCCCGGTCCGGAGCTGCTGAGCGGTGCACGCAGCTCCCAGGGATCTCCTCGGCGGCAGAGCTGCCAGCCGAGGAGATGGAGCGTCACAGGGGGCGCGGAAGCTGTGCGCCCCCTGTGACGCTTTATACAGGGGAGGGGTCAGGACGGAACGATCCGTCCCGCCTCCTCCCTGCAGCTGCTGGCTCTGCGCGACTGTTATAAAACCAGTCGCGCAGAGTCAGGGGCGCTCCTCCGGGCGGGGGAGGGCGGCCAAAGGCGCCCCCCTCTGGTGAGCGGAGCCTCGGGGCCCCGGGGCGACCGCACGCCCTGCCCGCCCCTAGGAACGGCCCTAGTTTAGGTAGTAGGGAGTGATAGGTGGAGGTGAAGAGGTTATGGAGTGATAGGTGGAGGTGAGGGGGTTATTGAGTAATCAGTGGAGGTGGTAGGGAGTGACAGGTGGAGGTGAGGAGGTTATGGGGTGATAGGTGGAAGTGAGAAGGTTATGGGATGATAGGTGGAGGTGAGGAGGTTATGAGGTGGTAGGGAGTGATAGGTGGAGGTGAGGAGGTTACGGGGTGATAGGTGGAAGTGAGAAGGTTATGGGATAATAGGTGGAGGTGAGGGGGTTATTGAGTAATCAGTGGAGGTGGTAGGGAGTGACAGGTGGAGGTGAGGAGGTTATGAGGTGATAGGTGGAGGTGAGGAGGTTATGGGGTGATAGGTGGAGTTGAGGGGCCTATAGGGTAATCATTGGAGGTGGTAGGGAGTGATAGGTGGAGGTGAGGCGGTTATGGAGTGATAGGTGGAGGTGAGGCGGTTATGGAGTGATAGGTGGAGGTGAGGCGGTTATGGGGTGATAGGTGGAGATGAGGGGGCTATAGGGTAATCATTGGAGGTGGTAGGGAGTGATAGGTGAAATTGAGGACCATTCCCTTGAGGATTATGCTGCGACTATGGTCAGTACCTTTCAGAATCATATGGTGCAGCTTAAACCGTCCCCTGCAGCCCCAGAAAATCAGCCGTGGGCATGATCTTCATGGGGTGCAGGAGGTGGAGTTTAGTACTGTCATTTTTTTTTGTAGTGGTATTATTTTCCTACAGTTTTCACTTTGGCCTATGTTGGATTCACTGCACTACATCCTACCAGCGTTTGATCCATTTCATTAATAAAATGGTCAAAGAGTGCTGTTGTCGAGAGTGTTTATTTAAATAAAAGGTTTTTTGTCTATTTTGTATCTGTTCTTTTTCCCATTTAACTCCATTGTTAGTAATGGAGGCATCTGACAAGCACCTTTCCATTACTAGCACTCAGGCTTGGGTCAGCCAGCAGTGGTTTTTGTCACTCCAAGGCCGACATTAACCCCGCATCACTATTACCCCAATACCCAATGCTCCAGGGGTACTGGGAAGAGCTGGGTAACCGTCAGAAGTGGACCCTCTAATGTGATGGTCCATGTCTGGGGCGGCTGCAGGCTCGTACTCTTAGGGTATGTTCATACGGTGTCTTGCCTCCGTATAAACATACGCTTTTCACATGAGAGATCGCCGCTACGTGTTTGCCCTGCACCTGTCGTTCCATCTTTCGGATGCGATCAAAGAATTGCATGTCATTTCTTGGATCACATCCGCAAGACGGACCCGACAGCGTAATGCAAACACGTAGCGGTGATCTCTCATGTGAACGCCGCTGCGTGTTTCCCGTTGCCGGCAGTGATAAATTCACTGCTAATTGTTAGATACATCTCTGGGTCCGTTCTGAGGGACCCAGAGACGTATCTGAAAAGCGGATGTTCACACGTAGGAAAGACGTCGGGTGTACATACATTTGGAATGGGAAGTGACCAGTATTGCTGGACCTTCTCATTCTGATAGTATCAGGCTGCAGCTGTCGGTTTTACCCTGGCTGGTTATGGAAAAGGGGGGGACCCCCCGGTGTTTATTTTTTTTCAAAAATTATTTATTTATTGAAATCCTACAGGGGTACCTCTGTAATCATTACAGTGGACCCGTGTCAGATTCCCACTAAAAAATTGATTTTCAAAAAAAAAAAGCGAGGGGGTCCCCCCCAATTTTCCATAACCATAGGGAAAAACCGACAGCGGCAGCCTGAAACATCAAAGGGGAAAAACCCATCGAATTGGTAACTTTCCCGTTCTAAAAAACCAGCCTGCCTGCTCCAGAAGCGGACCCTCACATTAGAGGGTTGCTCCTGACGGGTTTCTGGGTCTTCCCCTACCCCCGTGCGTTGGCTACTGGATAAAGAGACCGGGGGTTGGAGTGACACGGATGAAAAAAAAAAACTGCTGCTGACACCCAAACCCGACGTAGTAAGGAGAGGCGTCATCCCAAATCCCACTCTATCACGGAAAAAAAAGGAAAAAAAAAACCACACCAAACAGAAAAAAAACACTCTATTTAAAAAAAAAAAACCCCCCTCCGCCCTCGTTAACCTTTTATTTAAAAAAAAATGCGCAACTCGTCCGCGTAATCCACCAAACCGCTAGCCAAAAGGGGAAAAACCCGTAAAAAAAAACAATAACCCCCACAAATGGGGCATCACCCACTTTCCCGACCCAGGTGGGATGTCACCCACTTTCCGGGGGTTTTGAATAAAAATTTTTCATGCATGGAAAAAATGGTGACATCCTAAAAAGCAGCATCCAGGAAAGCTGGGACAGAGAGGGGGCCAGAGTTGGGGGACAGGGAGTGATACTTACTTCCCTGCTGCTGCCTCCGCCCCCGTAGTTACACTGAACAGAGTAACTGAGGGGGTGGGGCCAGCCTCCTGCAGGCAGTGACCTCAGGGAGAGTGTCTCTATGACACTTCCCCTGCGTCCCTGCTCTCTTGTACTGGCCGCCTGTGAGGGAGAGAGGTTCCCTGACAGCGGCCGGTGAAATGCAGACACTGTTTGGGCATCCCGCAGATGCCGCAAACATAACTGCAGACGAGTCTGGGGATCCTCCCTGCCGTCCCAGGAGAGCAGGACAAGGGTCCCAAATCGGGATTGTCCCGCCCAAATCGGGACAGATGGGAGGTATGGGGCATCCCCTTTACACTAACTTACTGCACCACCACTATAGCTAAAGCTAAACCCTGCACCACCACACTACTTCCCCCCCCTATGTTCCCCTGCTCTCCCCCCCGGCCATTCCTAACACCCCCCAGGCTTCCCCCTGCCCTCCTCTTCCATTCCTAACACCCCCCTGCCCTCCCACCGCCTTTCCTAACACCCCCCAGGCTCCCCCCTGCCCTCCCCCCGCCATTCCTAACACCCCCCAGGCTTCCCCCTGCCCTCCCCCTGCCCTCCCCTCGCCTTTCCTAACACCGCCCAGGCTACCCCCTCCCCTCCCCCTGCCTTTCCTAACAACCCCTAGCCTCCCCTCTGCCCTCCCCCGCCTTTCCTAACACCCCCCAGGCTCCCCATGCCCTCCCCCCGCCATTCCTAACACCCACTAGGCTCCCCCCTGCCCTCACCCCGCCTTTTCAAACACCCCCCAGGCTAACCGCTGCCCCCCGCCGCCTTTCCTAACACCCCCCAGGCTACTCCCTACCCTCCCTCCGCCTTTCCTAACACCCCCAGGCTACTCCCTACCCTCCCCCCGCCATTCCTAACACCCACTAGGCTCCCCCCTGCCCTCACCCCGCCTTTTCAAACACCCCCCAGGCTAACCCCTGCCCGCCCGCCGCCTTTCCGAACACCCCCAGGCGACTCCCGACCCACCCACCGCCGTTTCAAACACCCCCCAGCCTCCCCCCTGCGAATCACTTACCTGTCCTGAAGAGCTGGAAGCCACAGTCTTCTACTGCTGCTCTTCAGCGATGTCCTTGCGCTGCTGAGAGGAGTGGGAGGGGCGCGCTGCTCGTCTTTCTCTTGCCGGCAGCTTCCGCTCTTCAGTGGCGGGCTCGCGCTGTAAGGCTATGTTCACACGGCTTAACTGTGGGGCGTAATTTCGCCCCGCAATTACGCTGTGTGGCCGGGGGCGGAACGAGAGCGGGGGAGCGAGCGGGGGGCCGGCACTTCGCCGGCCCATAGACAGTCATGGCTAGCGGCGCGTATACGCCGCTAGAAAGTGACCTGTCAATTATCTCCCCCCTCGGCGTATTTGCCGAGCAGGGAGAGGAGACGTAATCCATAGTTCTCTATGAGAACTGTGCATTACCGGAGTTACTGGGACGGATTCAGCCCGTAATTGGCGCACTTCGGCGCGTAATTACGGACTGAATTACGTCCCAGAATAAGCCGTGTGAACATGGCCTTAGGGAGAGTGGGAGGGGCAGCGCTGCCCCCCTCCTTTCCCAGCATCGCAGCGCGCCACTGAAGAGACAGATAGCATCAGCGCAAGCTTGCTGATGCTGTCTGTCATTACAATGGAGCGTCGGAAGGGAGAAGTGATATGTCCCTACCGGCGCTCCGTTGTCCGCTGCCGCTCTGCAATAAATAATCACTGTGACATACGGGACAGACGCTGCTGCCACCAATGAAAAAGCCGCGGAAGGACCCCCCCCCCGTCCTCTATGACCGCGTGGGGGGGGGGGGGGCGGATCGTTCGAGAAAGTAAAAAAAAATAAATTAAACTCCTGCCGCCGGGCCGCCCGCTAAAAGGCGCCGCCCTAGGCTCGTGCCCACTGGTGCCTAGTGGGAAATACGGCTCTGATGTCTGGGACGGATTTCAGCCGTATTTCGCACAAAATACGGAACGAAATCCGTCCCAAAATAAGCTGTGTGAACATGGCCTAGCCCGACAAGTGCTGGAAGATTCCTGGCCACGGGCGTTGGCAAGGAATCAATCAAGCATACAGAGCTAGAAGGCAGAGAAGTAAAAGCAAGTTCACACTAGTGAAAGCATTATGTCATAAACCATGGTGGTCGTCGCAACGGCCGTGGCTGGCGACTAGTGCACAAAGCTGACGGTCTGTTGGGCATGATCATGACATTATCCTTCTCCAACGAAAGCCATTAGGCTGTGTCTGTAGTAATGGCTTTTCCTCTGAGGGCTTAATTGCAGGTTCTATCAGTAATTACTCTGCAAACACCTAACTATGAAGAATAAACGATCGTATTCGAGTCGCCTCTCAATTGTTTCTTTTGTGTTGGGCTCTGATGGTTTAACCTGCGGTTCTCTGAAAGCACAGAGAAATGACATTGTGATCTTGCGCTGGCTTATGTGAAATACAAATACTTTGTCCGTATGTGATGATGTTGGTTATGCAGTAAATAGTAAAAATAATTGCATAACTTTTGGCTAGAAACCCTCATTGCTGAAAAAAATACAGGTTTGCCATTGACTAAAGGTTACAATAGAACACATTGTATAAAGAGAAGCGGCGCCACATTCTATGGACAGGTGAGAGCAAGATGGTTCTTATTGGGTCTACAGGCCACAGATAGATTGTCAGATGACCCATAAACACTGAAGCCACAGTCACTGTGAAGACTGTACAACATGGTGGGGCAAGCAGAATGGTTTGATGAGGTTTCTCATAATCTGGAGTTGGGCTCATTTATCGGATCCCAGGCACCATGGACCAGTATGAGTACAGGCAGTTCCTGGGTTATGAATGGGATAGGGACTGTCGGTTTGTTCTTAAAGGGGTTTTGCCACAATCTCATTTCATACCTCCTGCATTCAGCTCTGTGTGCTCAGAGGAGGGTGTGTGTGATTTGTTTTAATTGCATATCATGTGATCCAGCAGGATGACATCACCAAGCCTTTCCTATCTCTAGTGAAAGAAAGGTCTGTTTATGTGAAGCATTGTGAGTAGCTGAGAGGTAAAGTTTTTGCCTCCAGGCACAAGGGTCTTAGGTTCAACTCCCTGCAGGAACCAAACCTGTGTTTTTTTTTTTCCTCTTTATCAATGCACAGACCTCATTGAGGTTTCTTTTTTATTTATTTGCACTGTTTGACTAATTACTAAGGAGTACAGAGGACGGGAGTAGAATGACAGCACCTCGGGTTTGAACACTCAGTAGCTGCCTGAGAGGAGAAGTGATGTCTGAGCATGTGCGGCCAGGAGTGAGGAGCTCTCAGCCCTGGTCACTAAAGGAGCAGCTAAAACAGAGACAGTCCAGAAATTTTAATAATAATGATGAATGGTGAAAATGTTTGTTATTTCATTTGAAAGCTTCACACGTCAATTTTACTTCATGGCAAAACCCCTTTAAGTCGAATTTTTGTTTAAATCAGAGCAAGTATATGTATGAAATGTAACTCCAGCACAAATTTTTTTTTTTTAGTTCGGATAGTGCAGGGAAGGGTTTTTACATTTGTTTTGCTGTCTGTTCCCTTGTTAAGATGATTTCACCTAATTTCCACCTCATGTCTTTCTGTGGCATGCTGGAACTTGTCATTCCACAGCTACTATCTGTTGTGGACCATGGAACTACAAGAGCCAGCACGCCCCATAAGTCTCCGTTTATAACTAGGGGACAAATGTAAGTCGGAACGGTGTAAGTCAGGGACTGCCTGTATATAAAAATACTGAAAGAGGTCATGTTGCAGAAGGCCTGTCCTTGAAGTAGATGTTTCAATAGGACAATGACCCCAAACACACGAGCAAGTGGGCAACATCCTGGATCCATACCAACAAGATTGATGTTCTGAAGTGATCGCCCACTCCCCAGACCTGGGGACTGAGAATATGTGGAGTCACAACAAAAATGCTAATGAACTGTGGAAGGTAGTAGAGTCTGCTGGGACGGGAAGACCTGGCTTCAGGTGTTAGACATTAGTTGACTCTGTGCTACAAAGATGGAAAGCAGCTCTCAGAAATAAAGGTTACACAACTAAATATGAGTTCAGTGATTGAGAGAAAAGCTAAATCTGGGAACACGTTTCCGTTTATCCTGTAAATATTCCAGTTGGATAATGACAATGCGCACACTGCTATTTTTTTGAACATCCTATTATTGAATTTTCTTCGTTTTCAGTTTCTAATTTGATATTTGGATCAGGTTTTCATTTGGATGTGAATGTGCAGGACTCCCAGTGCCCTTGTGTAGATGGAAATACATGAGGTTTGAGCTTGTTCTCATTTGTTTGAAACTCACTGCTATTATTTATCACATATAGTAAGGGCATGTTCACACAGCGTGTTGGATCCGATTTCGGATCTGTTTTTAGATGAGTGTTTGGATCCGATTTTCAGACCCTAAGGCCTTGTCCCCACGGTCAGGTTTTTCAGCCAGTTTTCGGTTTTGGAAACCGTCTGCAAACCGACTGATAAACTTTATAACGGACCTTAAAGGGGTTGTATCATTACATTAAATGGTCTTCAGAATAAGGGGACAGTGAAAACAAGCAACTTGGCAATTGGATGTCATTTGCAAAGCTGTCTTGTTTTCACTGTCTCCCTTATTTTCGTTTTGTGTAAACAATGTTCCACGGTGTCGGTCGGATCCCTCCTTCTTTCATTTCATTGGCTGACGGCTCTACTAATTTATATTCTGTCTGGCCCCCGGTCGTATTCACAGGAGCGAGCATTCCTGCCTCTCTCACTCAGGATAAGGGGCTGGCAACATTTCACTCTTCACAGCCAGCAGCAGTAACCCCGCAGCTGCTTCTACAACCAGAAAACAGCAGAATTGTGCTCGGTTTACACGGAAATGCTGCTCCGTGTAAACATAGAAAGGAGACAGATCTGTGCTGCTCTGGATGAGTTCATAGAAGACTGGATCCAACTGTAACAAAACTCAGCTGTGAGAGATCAGTGCTCTGAGCTCATAGAAGACTGTCTCGACTGAATGCAGGGCTGTGGTATGTAAACAAATAGCTCTTACAAAATAAGACTGCATAGGGAGAGGAATGACAAAGTGACATGTGGACTCAGATGGGGGGGGGAGAGCAGGGATGTGCTATCTCCTCCCACTGATCTCAAACAAACACACTGACTCGGGAGCGAGCACAAACAGCGAAGGGGGGGATGATGTCATCCCCCTTCAGTTAAGAAACACCCAGCTGGGAGGGGAAGAAACGCACCTGGATTTGAGTAGAAAATGAAGCTAAAAGAAAACAGCCGAACTGATGAAGCAGTGTGGACTGCGGCACGGATTTTCCATTAAAGGGGATGTATCACACTGCACCGCTGGGCGGTTTTTCAGACTGCCGATGGTCCGAAAAACATAGAACATGTTCATTCTTCCGTCCAGTTTTCGGACGGAACATGAACATGTCTATGTGAAGGGGGAGGGCTCATCGCGGAGAAAAGCCGTCCCCCCGGCGGCCATGTGCATGGCACAAAACAGTGCAAATACCGGTCGGATAAACCGATCAGTACCTGTCCTGTGCTGTGTGAACGGCCCCTAAACAGATCCAAACACGCATCTAACAATGTGCAGTGGGATTACATTGCTTTCAATGTAAAACACGCATCGACGTGCAGACGAGTGATCGCTGGTGCGTGTTTTACTTGCATCCTTCGGATCCGTTCAAAGAATTGTCATGTCAATTCTTGATCCGAAAGATGCAGCAGACGCCCTGTTTAAAACTTTAGGGCGCGATCCTGCTGCAGCCAAACATACACTTGTGTGTTGGATGCTTGTTGGTTGCGATTGAAGCAGTCCTTTTGGATGCATTTTTCAGATCCAAATCGGATCCAAAAACGGACCAAACACATGGTGTGAACATACTCTAACAGTGTATCTGTACTGTCATTGGTTGTGCATCCAAAACGCAATACAACGAGAATAAAAATCTACATCAAATATCTAAAAGTTGAGCAAACTGTTACAGTCCACAGCAATAACCACGGTATCATCCATCTAAACTTTCTTATCTGTTTTATTTCACTTCAGAAATGGTTTCATTTTTTAGCAGAGCAGCATATTTCATTGTAATTTGTTGCATCTTTTATGGGTTTATTCAGTTGGTAAATTCCTTAATATGAAAGTGTCTTAAGGAATCAATCACAGAGATAAGGTTCTAGGTCTAACCAGAGAACAGATGACTGGGAAGAATCGCTGTCATTAGCAGTTCATTTTAACGTTAATTTTTTTTGCAGTGTTAAAATCTATACTCAAGACAAAGATCTCCTGAAATTACTGAAATTTGTTTTAGATTTATTTTTTTTTACCCATAAAAATTTTCAACACTTGGCTAATAAACAAGTGCAGGCAGAACACAAAATGCGCAATTAGAGAAACTGATGGCAAGAAAATGGCAAGAATGTATTCTGTACGAATTCAGATACACTGATAGAACAATAACACAGAAGATCAAGCAAAGGAAGCAGCGAAACAAAGCAGCAACAACGTTACCCAGGAGCTGTAACAACAACAACACAAGTCTCCCAGGCACCGGACATGTATAATGCGGGCTCTGAGGCTATAACTATATTCTCCACAGCGGGAATCTGCTGTGATATACAGCCGAGCTCCCATTGCAGTGACTGGGAATGGAGCTACTTCCAATCCAAACCATTGAACCCTCTAGATGCCACAGTTAGTAACATCTGCAGCATTTAGGTGGTTGACAGATGAAAGAGCTCCCTCTGTTACCCATTGGCGCCCTTGCAACACGACTGCAGGGTGCCCATGGTGGCCATGGCAACCAGAGATCAAATTATGGCTCCTGGGTCTCCCATGTTCAGGAGAATATTAGAATCTAAAGGGCTGCTAGTCAAGTATAATACATAACAATACAGTAAGTCACAGTATCTGGTCCATATTTACAGTACATGTTTAAAGCTAATCAATGATATGGAAATGCCCCCTATAAGTTTGCCATGAACATGCAATAGGATATGCCATCAGCTTGTTATCGTGGCATATTGATGGACCTATGGGATTCTACAAATCCTAAAAGTAAAGGGCCAAACCCTATTTTACTGTCTGCTGGTTATAAAGAAGAAGGGAAAAGGAAGTAAATTAATACCTGACGGAAGGATTCCCCTTTTCAGAGGTTTTCTCTGTGGCCTGTTATTATTAAGACATAGATGTCTGCATAGGAGCTGTATATACAAAGCGCTTGGAGATTTGTTATTTCTTTCCTTTAAATAATTGCTCTATTTGTCTTCTATTAGATGCATTGGAGCAATGATAAATGACTGTTGATGGATCACCCTGCACCAACAGGTAGCAATTACAATAACATTGTATTGGGTAACTGTTATTCATGCAATTTTCTATGGAACCATTTAGTGTGATTCTAAAGCGAGTGCTTCAGTTTCTAGAAAATAAAAATAGTGAATTGGAAGATGAGGAATACCCTATCAAGAGCTCACTTTTAGGTGGTCATCAGGGCCACCGCTAGGGCAGTACAACCGGTACTGCTCCACGGGGCCCGGCCGGTCTGTGAAGCAAGGGGGGCCCGATGCAGTCGGCAGGCTCCACCCCCTTGCTTCACAGCGGCTATCTCTTAATTGTATGCATGTCCTCGCAACGCGCATACAATTAAGATGAATGGTGGGGCAGGGAAAGCTGTGCGCTACCTGCCCCTGCCGTACATAGCTCTGCAGGCATCGCGACGCCTGACGAGCTTCCTGTCATAGGCCTCAAGCCTAAAGCAGCAGGCTTGGGGCCGGGAGGAGACGGAGAAGCTGGGGAAGCGTGGCAAGGTGAGTACTTAAAGCGGAAACAAGTCACTTTGCAATATATGTCCAATACCAGTGTCCTACCGAATCCTAGATATCCCCTCTGGTATGAGCTGCACCAGCTCCTCAGGTTGCTATAGCAACAGACCTGTTTGATCTCTCCTGATAGGCTGCCAGCACTGGTTGCTATAGCTACAGACCTGGCTTCTGCTGCAGCCTAGTGGGAGCCAGTAAATACGCCCCTGAATTCAAAATGAAACCAAGAAACCAGGACTGAGGCAAGATGAATCAATGTAGTGAGACAACCCCTTTAAATACAGGAGGGGGCCCTAAAACTACAGGAAGGGGCCCTAAAACTACAGGAGGGGCCCTAACACTAAAGGAGGGGGCTAAAACTACGGGGGGGGCTAATACTATGGGGGGGGGCCAAAACTACGGGGGGGGGGGCTAAAACTACAGGGGAGGCCCTAAATTACAGGAGGGGGCCCTAAACTACATGGGGAAGGCTTTCCTGACTACAGGGGATGGAGTGGGGGGCCCAGACGCTCCAGCTGTATGGGGCCCCAAAATTTCTGATGGCGGCCCTGGTGGTCATATACAGTTATGTGGAAAATAATAGAAGTCTAACATTGGTAATGCATTTAATTACTATTTTTGTCTGGAAACATAACACAACATGGTCAAAAATTCATGAGTAGCAGCAGCTGAGCAATAGGCAACCTACAGAATCAACAGTCATGACATGTGCGCTGCTAATTTGGTGTAACTGTCTCATTTAATGAATGGGGAGAGTTCAAATAAATAGAGGTGTGGACTTGAGTGAGGTCGTTCAATCTTTAAAAGGAATACGAGCCTCCGACTAGATCATAGAATAACAGGAATGGCAAAGAAGCCTCCACTGATGAATTGCATTGAGATCAGAGAAGATCTTCCGTTATCTGTGAGGACTGCAATAATCAGAAGGCGCCGACGTGAATCCAAACCATTGGCTACAAACCCTCGTGAAGAACCATTGCTAAAAAATACAGGCCAGGAAAAGGTTACAGATTGCCATTGACTAAAGGTTACAATAGAACACATTGTATAAAGAGAAGCGGCGCCACATTCTATGGACAGATGAGAGCAAGATGGTTCTTATTGGGTCTACAGTCCACAGACAGATTGTCAGATGACCCATAAACACTGAAGCCACAGTCACTGTGAAGACTGTACAACATGGTGGGGCAAGTAGAATGGTTTGGTGAGGTTTCTTATAATCTGGAGTTGGGCTCATTTACCAGGCACCATGGACCAGATTGCATATATAAAAATACTGGATGAGGTCATGTTGCCTTATGCTGCAGAACACCTGTCCTTGAAGTGGATGTTTCAACAGGACAATGACCCCAAACACACCAGTAAGTGGTCAACATCCTGGATCCATACCAAGAAGATTGATGTTCTGAAGTGATCGCCCAATCCCCAGACCTGGGGACTGAGAATATGTGGAGTCACAACAAAAATGCTAATGAACAGTCTACTGGGACGGGAAGACCTGGCTTCTGGTGTCAGACGTTAGTGCCACAAAGCAGTTCTCAGAAATAAAGGTTACAAAACTAAATATTAGATTACAGGAAAACTAAATCTGGGAACAAGTTTCCATTTATCCTGTAAATATTCCAGTTGGATAATGACAATGCACACTCTGCTATTTTTTTGAACATCCTATTATTACATTTTCTTCATTTTCAGTTTATAATTTGGATCAGGTTTTCATTTGGATGTGAATGTGCAGGACTCCCAGTGCCCTTGTGTAGATGGAAATACATGAGGATTGAGATTTTTCTCATTTGTTTGAAACCCACTGCTATTATGTAACACATACAGTAAGGCTATGTTCACACGACATATTGGATCCGGTTGTAGATGAGTGTTTGGTTCCGATTTTCAAACCCTAAGGCCTTGTCCCCATGGTCAGGTGTTTCAGCCAGTTTTCGTTTTGAAAACCGGCTGCAAACTGACTGATAAACTTTATCACGGACCTTAAAGGGTATTTATCTTTTCATCAATTTGTCTGTTTCATCGCACTTTCAGTTTCTCAGCTCCTCAAATCCAGGGGTGTTTCTTCCACTCCCAGCTGGATGTTTCTTAACTGAAGGGGGTAGACATCATGTTTGTGCTCGCTCCCGAGTCAGTGTGTTTGTTTGAGATCAATGGGAGGGGATAGCACATCCCTGCTCTTCCCCCCCTCTCTGTCTGAGTCCACATGTCACTGTGTCGTTCCTCTCCCTATGCAGTCTTATTTTGTAAGAGCTGTTTACATACCACAGGCCTGCATTCAGTTTAGACAGTCTTCTATTAAATCAGATCTTCTCCTCTCACAGCTGGAGGTTTGTTACACTTGAATCCAGTCTTCTACAAACTCGTCCAGAGCAGCACAGATCTGTCTCCTTTCTATGTTTACACGCAGGAGCATTAGGCACCGAGGCACAATTCTGCTGTTTTCTGATTGTATAAGCAGCTGCAGAGTGAAATGTTGCCGGCCCCTTATTCTGAGTGAGAGAGGCAGGAATGCACGCTCCCGTGAATACGATCGGGGGCCAGACAGAATGTAAATTAGTAGAGCCGTCAGCCAATGAAATGCAAGGAGGTGGAATCCGACCAACACTGGGGAACAGTGTTTACAGAAAATGAAGATAAGGGAGACTGTGAAAACAAGACAGCTTTGCTAATGACATCCAATTGCAATGTTGCTTGTTTTCACTGTCCTCTTATTATGAAGACCATTTAATGTATTGATACAACCCCTTTAATGGGAAATCCGTGCAGCAGTCCCCACTGCACGGATTTTCCGCCCGGCAGTTTTTAAAATCGCCGGCAGTCCGAAAAACATAGAACATATTCATTCTTCCGTCCGGTTTGTCTCTCCATTAATCGCAGCCGTGCGCACGGCCCGAAAACAGTGCAAATAAAAAATTGGTCCTGCTGGGTAAACGGCCCTTAAACGGACCCAAACACGCATCTAACAATGTGCAGTGTGATTCACTTTGTTTTAAATGAAAAAAAACCCCTCAGTGTCAAAAAAGTGGATGCGATGCAGTTAATTGCGTTTTTATCCATTCAAAAAACTGCCCTGAATTTTTGATCCGAAAAGCGCAGAGCCCTATTTAAAACTATAGGGTGCACCCTGGTGTTGGATGCATGTTGGTTGTGATTGATTCAGCGCTTTTGGATGCATTTTTCGGATCCAAAACGGATCCAAAAATGGATCCAACATGCTGTGTGAACATACTCTAATTGTATATCTGTTCTATTATTGGGTGTTCATCTAAAATGCAATACAACGACAATAAAAATCTACATCAAATATCTAAAAGTTGCGCAAAAATCAATCTGTTAGGGGCCGTTCACACGGCACAGGACAAATACCGGCCGATTTATCCGACTGGTATTTGCGCTGTTTTCGGGCCGTGCACACGGCCGCAGGGGGACAGCTTTTCTCCACGATTAGCGGAGAAATGACCTCCCCCTTCACATAGGCATGTTCCTCTTCTGTCCAAAAACCGGTCGGAAGAATGAACTTTCTATGTATTTTGGGCGTCCGGCGTTCTGAAAAACCGTCGGGCGGAAAACCGGTGCAGTGGGGACTGCTGCGCGGGTTTTCCATAGAGACCCGTGTAAAAAGTTTTCACCCGATTTGCAGCCAGTTTTCAAAAACGAAAAAACCGGTGAAAAAAGGGTAATACCCGTCCCCTGGGAAACCCCACAGTCCCAGCAAAACCCCACTTTCACCCATTAAAATTTCTTACTGTTTTATTTCACTTAGAATGGTTTCATTTTTTAGCAAGCAGCATATTTCTTGAATTTTTGTTGATTTTTATGGGTTTATTAGTTGAAATTTCCTTAATAGAAAGTGTTTTAAAGGGAAATAAATCACGAGATAAGGTCTGGTCAAACCCAGAGAACAGTGACTGGGAAGGAATCGCTGTCATTAGCGTTAAAATTAAACATTATTTTTTTTGAAAAGGTTAACATTTTATATCGAGATAAAGACCCCTGATTTATTAAAATTTTTTTTGATTTTTTTTTTTTTTTTTTTTTTTTCCCCTTTAAAAACTTTCAACAATTTTCTTTGCTTGGCTAATAAACAAACAAGTGAAGGCAGAACACAAGATGTGCAATTTGAGAAACGAATGGCAAGAAAATGGTAATAATTTATTCTGTACATGTTGTACTAATCCAAATACACTGAAAGAACAATAACACAGAAGATCAAAGAAAGGAAGCAGCAAAAAACCCAAAAAAAACGTTCCCCCAGGACTGTAACAACAACAACTACACAAAACGCTGATTACATTATTTGCATAGCAATTTATAAACTGTAACAGAAAATAACCCTGAATATACTAGTAAGTCACAAGGCATTATGGGAAAGGAGCTGAGAAGCTCAAGCGCCCTCTTTTTGGATGAAAAAAATCCTCAATTTGTTTTGACCATGAGTCTTTAGAAGAAAAAGGGGATATTACCAAGCCAGTAATACCCATTGAACAGCGGGTTTGCCCCTCATAAGTGAAAACCCAATTTTTGTCAGAATTATTATTTTGAGAAAAAGATAGTTTGAGAAAAAAATTTAATATTTTTGAGAAACTTTTTCCAAATAGCATAAAATGTCCAGTGAATCAAAGGTTAAAAAAAAAAGAGCGAACTTACAGTCCCCTTAGGGGCTTTGTTATTTTCGCACATGTAGCCGCAAAAGGGCCTTGCAATGTGAAAGGGTTTGAGCCAAACCATTTAAAGTTTTTCAGAAGCTGTTTGGGTTTTTCCCCCGTATTGCAGAATAGAAGTTACTGGCTGGCTGGGTGAGGGGCATCTTTCCCCCATGAATAAAAGTATATTAACCTTTCTCAAAAATGTCCTTAAGTCTTCCCAACTTTCTGGGGGTTAGTAATAAAAAGCCCAGCTTTTTCCAATTTAAAATAGTTTTTAATTTTACGTTAATTTTTATTGGATTGTTGTTGTTTTCAGTTATTTTTCACTTGCAAAACTTCTCCTGTTGATACCTGGAAAATCTATGCGACGATTTTCCTAATACGTCTCTCCAGTACTTTTAGTGCATAATAGTGGCTGGCAGTACCGGCAATGTAGGTCTAATTCAACCATTATTACCTGAATACCACAGCGGGGGAAGAAGTTCAGGAAAATTCTTGTTATTAGAGATTTATTAAGGTGTGCGGACTAAAAATAAAGATATTATAGCATCTGACAGCAGCTTGATTTTTTTCCAGCTTACTTCAACATTGTACAGAGCAAAAAGATTGTGAAGATTAAGCTAAAACAACAATAAAAATAAGCAACCTTAAAAAAATGGAAAAGTTATTTAAAAATGTTGGATTAAAAATTACGTGGGAAAAAAAGTATTTGAGACTGCGATTTTGCCTTCCCCAAATGGCTGTAAATTTTTTTTTTTTGTGTCCCCCAAATTTGGGGCCTCCCCAATCTGTTGTTATATTTGATGTGGGTTTTTAAATCCCCTTTGGCCCCAAAATCCCTGCCTGTGGTTATCCTGCCCGTTCTTAATTGCCTGTGGCCATAAAGCCCTTCCCCCATACCCCCTTCCCCCCAAGCCTGCCTGTGGCCCCCAAAATGTGTGGCCCCCCAAGCTGGGGGCCCCAAAGCCCGGGGCCCCCCAAAACCTTTTTTGGGCCCATTAGCCCCGGCCCCCCAAACCCTTCCTTTCCCAAATTCGCCTCAGGCCCCAAATTTGGGGCCCTATCGCCTCAGTTCCTTAAGCCTTTTTAAATTTAATGTTGGCCCCTTATACTTAGTCCCTTTTTCCGCCTGTGGCCCAAAAGGCCTGTGCCCCCTATTATGCCTTGCCCCCCTATTAAAATGTGGCCCCAAAAGGTGGGCCATATTTTTTTTCATTTTTTTTAATGGGGGGATTGCTATCCCATTTAAAAGTTGCTAAATGTAGGTTTAAATATTTTTGGCCCAAATCAGGGACAATTAGGGGGACAATCACTAAGGGTACAGGAAAAAAGGGGAAAAAACACCTGTAGAAAAGGGGTCTGGTGGGCATAAAAATAATGCTTTAATCCAATATTTTGAAGTTACTACAACTATAACCCTATATGGTTATTAGGGGGGTTTATGTAATCAGGCCGTTTACAGTGGGGTAGTACTGTGGGGGGCTTCTCTTGGGGATTTTTTACTTAATATAATAGGGGCTTTTTGAAGGGATTTAAAAATAATTGGAATTTTTCTGTTATTGTATTTTTGGTTACTTTTAGGGGATTTATAGGTTTTTAAAATTTTGAAAAGTAAAAATTTTTTGGGTGATTTTTTATTCTGGGTGGAAATGGATGGGATCTGTGGGGGCAAAAATTTTAAAGGGCAATTTTTTTGTTAAAAAACTGCAAGTTAAATGGGGCGGAAAAATGGTTGGTTTCGTAAGAAAAAAAAAGGGGAAAAGGGGGGGTTTTAGGGAAAACCCCGGGCCCACTAATCCCCAATTTTACCATGGAAAAATAAGGGTGAGGGCCCGGAAAAAAAATTTTAACCCGCAATGGGGTTGGGTAAGCCTGGAAAGGGGGTCTAAAATTTAAACGTTTTAATCAACCCCAAAAGGTTTTAAAATCAAGGGGGGGGAAGCTAATGGCCCCTTCCCAAACCCAAATTAAAATTTGGCTGTAAAAAATTGCGGCCTGGTATATTTTTTTGTAAATGGTTTTGTCAGTAATATTTTTAGGATTAGTCACTATAGAGACAGTAAGTCAATTATACTGTTCAAGCATAATTCAAAACAAAACCCCCTAAAAAAAAAGGACAATTGCATTTTTTTCTTTTTCACTTCCAAAACAAAAAAAACATGTAACATGCTCTGGCTGTGTAACTTGTTTCTCTTTGGCTCCATTCGCAATGAATTTTCTTCTATTGGACAATCCCTTTAAATAGAAAGAATGTTCTGCAAAAGCGCTACCCACAAAATCCCCAATGAAGTGGGATCCTTTGAAAAGATGGTTACTGCGGTTTTTTGGAGGTAGGTTTTTTCTCCAAAACTGAAGTTTTGCACCCGGGCTCATGAGTCTTTTTAGGCCCCCGGAACCAGCTTTGGGGGAGGAAAACGTTGGTGCAAATATTAGAAAATGTAAGAAACACAAGATGACTGTCAGTCTTCCTCAGTTGGGGACTCCATGCAAGATCGCACCATGTGGGGTAAGGATGAGTCTGAGGAAGGTCAGGAATCAGCCCAGAAAAACCGGGGGGGGTCTGGAATCAAAGTAGAGTGGGCCACATCTCAAACATTACCGTTTTGTAAAAACCCCCACCGGCATGGATTAAAAAACCCGCGTGGCCAAAATCCCCCTGTCAGCCGCACAGTCCAGGGGGGTTTGAAGTTCAAATGACCACCGAGATCCCGAGGGGGAGGGGAAGATCATGTGGTCAGATGAGATTAAAATAGAACCTTTTGATATCAACTCCTCACCGTGTTTGGGGAAAAAAAGAAAAGGTGAGACAGACCAAAACACCATACACTAGAAGCTAGGAGAAAACATCATACTTTGGGGGGTTTTGGGGGGGGTTTTGGGGGGGGGGGCCTTAAATTTTTAAAAATTTTATGCAAAGTTGGGATTTGGGCCCCGGAAAAACCAAAAAACCCCCCCTTTTTCCCCGGCCCAAATTTTTGGTCCCCAAGGAAAATTTTGGGGGGCAAGTACCCAGGAAACGGGGAACAAAATCCATTTTTGGGAAATTTTTAAAATTTAAAAAATTTTTTAAAATTTTCAAAGGGATTTTCTGGATTTTTTTTAGATTCTGTCCCTCACATTTGAAGTGTACCTACCATAAAACTTACCGACCTCTCCATTCTTTGTAGGTGAGAAAACTTGCAAAATTGCCATTGTATCACATACTTATTTTCTCTACTGTATATATAGTGTATAACATTCCAACTGTTTCAAATTCTGTCATATTTGACAGAAAAGGTAGAGCTGCATGAAGTGTTATTTTTCCCGTCAAAGCAATAGACACTTCAGTGGAACCTGACAGACCCCATTATAAGTCAACAAGGGCCATCAGGTACTGTTGGTATCTGTCACGCGACAAATGAGAGAGGTTGGATGTAACAAAAGTGTGTATCCAGATTGAAAGAGCTTATTTGGCCAAGCCAGAATTTCCTTTTTATCTTGTTACACAAAACATCTTTGTGAATTGAGTTGTGAATTTTCCAGTGGCATGGATAAATCATACAGGAGGCTTGTGTGCTGTCAACTAAGATACAGAAGTGAACAAGTAGATTTTACAGTGATTTTTTTTTTAAGCATAAGGTTTTTTTTTGGTAAGATGACTTTTAAAATAATTAGCAAAAAGCAAAAACTTACCGTGCAGAAAGTGTGGATTGGGTATTGGGGGCCAAAAATTTGACCAAATCCAGCGGGAGTCATTGACCCCCACATATCCATTACATTCACAGGCTGTAAATGCCCAGGATCCAGAGTGGTTTTCCCACAGATGGGACTTACCAATAATACTCTCACCGTCTCTTCTAGAGATAGGCATTTTTGTTCTATAAAAATTCCAACTTCTGGCACCAAGTGTAACACCAAGGGTATGTTCACATGACTAATTTTTGGCGCTGTTCTTGGAGTATTTTCACGCCCAAAACAACATCAAAAACCCTCGAAAACACCCCCAATTCATTTTCATTGATTCCTATGTAAAGCAGAGTTGTAGTTTACACACAATGAGGTTTTCCGCACGTTTTCTGGATGCAGAAAAAGAAGTGTCATATCAATTCCTTGCTGAAAATCCCCAGAGGAATCAATGGAAAGCTCCAAAACCTCATCCAGCATTCAAATCAGCAGTGTGAAGTTACCCTAAGGCTACACAGCAGGATTTTGTTCGGTTTTTAAGCAGATTCAGTATTTTTAATCTGCTGAAAATCCATCTGTACCCAGTGCTGTGTGTTATTATTATATATTTTAGAGCGCCCTTGGTTCCAGGGTGCAGTAAATTCGGGTTTCATACATAACATGGATCAAACAAGTACAAAGGTGACAAATTAATAAAAAACAACTGGTACAGAAGGAGAGAGGTCCCTGCCCGTGAGGGCTAACAATCTACAAGGAAGGTGGGAAGAGACAGGAGGTGAGGGGCAGACATGTTTGTGGAGGGTGTAGTGACAGCGGGGTTATTGTAGGTTATAGGCTCCTGAAGAGATGGGTTTTCAGGTTGCTTTTGAGGCTATTGAGAGTGGGGGACAGTCTGATGTGTTGGGGCAGTGAGTTCCAGAATGTGGGGGAAGCACGGGAGAAGTCTTGGAGACGTTTCTGTGAGGAGCGGAGATATCTGGAGACTAGGGCAGAGATGTATGGAGGGGAGAGGTCGTGGAGAGCCTTGTAGGTCATGATTACTAACTTGAAATGGATTCGCTGGGCAATGGGCAGCCAGTGAAGGGATTGGCAGAGGGAAGGGGCAGAAGAGTATCGAGGAGAGAGGTGAATCAGACGGGCAGCAGAGTTAAGGATGGACTGGAGGAGAGCGAGGTTACTAGATGGGAGGCCACAGAGAAGGATGTTGCAGTAGTCTAGGCGTGAGATGACGAGCGTGTGCACAAGCATTTTTGTGCTTTTGAAGTTAATGAATGAGCGGATACCGGAGATATTTTTCATGTGGAGACGGCAGGCAGAGGGGAGGGTTTGGTTGTGTGGTTTGAAGGACAGGTGTGTAGCCCTCAATAGGAAATCCATGCTGTAGTCTACACATCACAGATTTTTTACTGAAGGTTGACTTAACTTAAAACTGTCCGTCGGAATATAGAACATGTTGTATATTCTGCCGGACCACAGCCAGAATCCCGCAGCCCCAATGTACTGGGCCGCCGGGAATCCAAAAACCCACTGCGCTTTTTTTGTGCAAAAGCCGTGCAAAAAAACGTCAGTGCTGCGCGGTTCAGCAATGTGAAAATGTGTCGAATTTTGGACGCCATTTTCACATTGCTATATAGACATAGCCTAAGGGTAACAATGAAGGGTTCTTAATTAAAGATCCTATTGAATGAATTAATGCCTCTAAGTCAAGTCAGTAATAGAACAAGTAAGCAGTTTATTGCAGACTAAAAGTATGAGAGTGGAAAAGGATAAAAT
This sequence comes from Phyllomedusa bahiana, assembly GCA_025379985.1. Lineage (NCBI taxonomy): Eukaryota > Metazoa > Chordata > Amphibia > Anura > Hylidae > Phyllomedusa > Phyllomedusa bahiana. The sequence continues at coordinate 22,894 of JAODAL010032605.1, read as the reverse complement.
ATAAAGTATAAATGCACAAGATTAAGTATAGCTATGATTGTAAAATAATAATGTACTTCGCTTGCAGGCCCGGACTGAGAACCTGCCCGACCGGGCATATGCCCGGCGGGCCGCGCAGCCGGGACACATGTGGGCCGCCTGAAGTTAGGCTTGCGCAGCGCTGCTCACCTTAAAGCAGCACCGCTGCGGAGGGAATCAGCCGCCGGCCCGCCGCCACGGGCCGCTAAGGCAGTTCTACGTGGCCGGCACTTTGACATGCGGCCGCAGATGAGCAAGAAATATCAGTCCAGTCTCCAGCAGCACACAGTTTATTCATGGGGGCTGCGGGCCCACTACAGCGGGCCGCCAGCCGCCGCGGCCCGCGACTGCAACTGCCAGACTTGGGGAATCTGACTGCTGCCACAGTGTCTCTCACTTATAGAGGCGGGCTGCGCCTGTGGCCACTACAGAGGGCCGCCGGCTGCCGCGCCACAACTGAGGGCTGCCGCAGTGAGCAGGGATGCTCCGCAGCGGCCTGAGTTGCTGCAAGTATATAAATCTGGCTGCGGCCACTACGGAGGGGCCGCCGGCCGCCGCGCCCACAAATGAGGGCTGCAGTGAGCCGGAATGCTCCGCAGCTAGTCTGTCCTGGCTGGCAGGGTGATGTCACTGATGTGGTCACATGGCAGGAGGTGGGGCAGGACGTGCATGCAGGGAGCGGTGGAGGCCAGCTAGCTCACAGTGCACAGTAGAGATGTTCACTGGCTCCACCTCCCCAGTCCTGCAGCCTTACCCACGCTGAACGCACCTCTGCCTCTCCAGGAAGCCGGCTCTGCTCTTGCAGGATATCCTCTAATAGTAAGTAGATGGTAACTTCACTAATTGGGGTCTTGCCACTTGTCAGCCTGGTAGTAGTAAGGCAAGGCCCAATGGAAGTAGGTACATAGCTACTAACCTCTCTTGGGCCTTGTTCTCCTACGTACCTTCTCCTACATACCTCCCTTGGTGCCCGCCTGCCTACGTACCTCCCTTGGTGGCCGTCTCTGCCAACGTACCTCCCTTGGTGCCTGCCTACGTATTTCCCTTGGTGCCCACCTGCCTACATACCTCCCTTGGTGCCCGCCCGCCTGCCTACGTACCTCCCTTGGTGCCTGTCAGCCTACATACCTCCCTTGGTGCCTGTCCGAATGCCTGCGTACCTCCCTTGGTGCCTGCCTACGTACCTCCCTTGGTGCCAGCCCGCCTGCCTATGTACCTCCATTTGTGCCCACCTGCCTACATACCTCTCTTGGTGCCCACCTGCCTACGTACCTCCCTTGGTGCCCCCACCTGCCTACGTACCTCCCTTGGTGCCCACCTGCCTACGTACCTCCCTTGGTGCCAGCCCGCCTGCCTATGCACCTCCTTTGGTTCCCATCTGCCTACGTACCTCCCTTGGTGCCAGCCCGCCTGCCTACGTACCTCCCTTGGTGCCCGTCTGCCTACGTACCTCCCTTGGTGCCCGCCCGCCTATGTACCTCCGTTGGTGCCAGCCCACCTGCCTATGTACCTCCCTTGGTCCCTGTTCATCTACTTACCTCCCTTGGTGCCCGCCCACCTATGTACCTCCCTAGGTGCCCGCCTGCCCACCTACGTACCTCCCTTGGTGCCCGTCTGCCTACGTACCTCCCTTTTTGTATAATATAATATTCAAAAAATTGTCAGCTTTATGATTTGAAATGTAAACACCATAGAAGCTCTATTGTGTTTAGGTTTTATTTTCCTGGAAATGGCAGCTCTCCAAGCATTATATGCAGCTCTAAGGCTATGTTCACACGGCTTAAAATGGGAGGTATTTCAGTCCGTAATTACGCGCCGTAGTGCGTGAATTACGGCTGGAATACGTCCCAGTCATTACGGTAATCCACAGTTCTCATAGAGAACTATGGATTACGTCTCCTCTCCCCGCTCGGCGAATCCGCCGCGGGGGGAGAAAATGACATGTGAATTATTAGCGGCGTATACGCGCCGCTGGTAATGCAAGGCTATGGGCCGGCGAGGTGCTGGCACCCGCTCCCGCCCCGCCCCCGTCCACACGCCGTAATTGCGGGGCATAATTATGCCCCGCAAATAAGCCGTGTCAACATAGCCTAAGATACAAATAAGATACTAATGTTTTCTTGTATGCATTTTTCACTTTATATGCACTTTGCATACCATATGACAAAGTTTTCATAGGGATTGCACTAATGTTCTGAAAGATATTATATACACTCACCGGCCACTTTATTAGGTACACCATGCTAGTAACGGGTTGGACCCCTTTTTGCCTTCAGAACTGCCTCAATTCTTCGTGGCATAGATTCCACAAGGTGTTGCAACGATGCTCAATTGGTACCAAGGGGCCCAAAGAGTGCCAAGAAAATATTCCCCACCATGACACCACCCCACCAGCCTGAACCGTTGAGACAAGGCAGGATGGATCCATGCTTTCATGTTGTTGACGCCAAATTCTGACCCTACCATCCGAATGTCGCAGCAGAAATCGAGACTCATCAGACCATGCAACGTTTTTTTCCAATCTTCTACTGTCCAATTTCGATGAGCTTGGGCAAATTGGAGCCTCAGTTTTCTGTTCTTAGCTGAAAGGAGTGGCACCCGGTGTGGTCTTCTGCTGCTGTAGCCCAATCTGCCTCAAAGTTCGCCATACTGTGCGTTCAGAGATGCTCTTCTGCCTACCTTGGTTGTAACGGTGGCTATTTGAGTCACTGTTGCCTTTCTATCAGCTCGAACCAGTCTGCCATTCTCTTTGACCTTTGGCATCAACAAGGCATTTCCGCCACAGGACTGCCGCTCACTGGATGTTTTTTCTTTTTCGGACCATTCTCTGTAAACCCTAGAGATGGTTGTGCGTGAAAATCCCAGGAGATCAGCAGTTTCTGAAATACTCAGACCAGCCCTTCTGGCACCAACAACCATGCCATGTTCAAAGGCACTCAAATCACCTTTCTTCCCCATACTGATGCTCGGTTTGAACTGCAGGAGATTGTCTTGTCCATGTCTACATGCCTAAATGCACTGAGTTGCCGCCACGTGATTGGCTGATTAGAAATTAAGTGTTAACGAGCAGTTGGATAGGTGTACCTAATAAAGTGGCCGGTGAGTGTAGTAGGTGAATTTTGCTTTTAGTGTGTGTTGTGCAGAAATCATAGCAGTATTAGTTCTCTGCATAATTTCTGAATTGCTATTTCCAGCTTTGATTAGGTATTTAATTAACTGGATAATTAAAATAAGACAGATTTAATCACAAAGAAAAGCTGATTGTGGAACGTGCAGATTTAGTAAATTTAAAAAAAATTACGAGATCGGTCCCCAAACTCCAGGTCAATCAGAGAATGCAATCAAAGGCAGATTCCACCCCTTGATTTTCTGATATCAAACCTTTCTGGGTCTGACTCTTCAGCTGTCGTACTCTATGTTCTCTATACAGAGTCTGGATTTTCCTCGCAGCCGAGTTCATTTCCTCGTCAGCTGTGCTATATTTTCCTATTCAATATGGAAAATATGATATCAAAGGCAGCGGGTGAGTTCAAAGGAAAAAGAATTTATGTGAGGAAGTAATGAAAGGAAACTGAACAGCCTGAACCCTTCATCATTAGATGTCAGTACGGAGACTTTGAGAATTGGGGTAAATATAATAAAGAGATAAGGATGGGAAGGCTTGTATATAATACAGACAAACACCGGAGAGACGTTAGGCAGTTAAATAAATGGTAATGACATGGAAATTTCCACTAACTTATATAATCTATATTCCACCATTCATTGTGTGCTACTATACATATTGGCCCGGCATGACCTTCAGCTACATGATAGATGGAGACCAAAGTGGGCTCCATTCAGGCTCGGACTGGTCAACAAGGGAGCAGGGGACATAGTGGGCAGGGGAGACCTTAGGCTGCTTTGCATGGAGAAAGACGGGGAAATAGAGACAGTACAAGAGTCAGTACAATAACTGAAGGATGGGGGTCAAACAATCAATTTCACTGTTTGGTGCCAAGAATCAACTTCACCAACGGACCCCAAGGGCCACAAGTATGAAAACTGTTTAGGTCTAAAACTCACCTTTTTGCCCATAGAAACCTATGGGCAAAAAAGTGAGTTTTAGACCTAAACAGTTTTCATACTAGTGGCCCCAAGAGTCAATTCTACTAGCGTGTCCCAAGAACCAATTCTATTGGTGAGTCCCAAGAACCAACTGTACTGGTGGGACCCAAGAACCAACTGTACTGGTGGGTCCCAAGAACCAACTGTACTGGTGGGACCCAAGAACCAACTGTACTGGTGGGACCCAAGAACCAACTGTACTGGTGGGACCCAAGAACCAACTCTACTGATGGGACCCAAGAACCAACTCTACTGATGGGACCCAGGAATCAACTCCACCAATAGACACCAAGAATCAACTCCACTGGTGGGCCCCAGGTATCCCAGTCTGATACTGGCTCCATTGAACCTGTATACAGAATAAGTTTTTTTCATTCCATTGAACAGGTTTTATGCCTTCTATTTAGGGTTTGGTAAGTTAAGACACTCACTTTTTGTCAGCCATGGCCCCTAACATGTGTTGCTTGAATGGGTCCCTGTTGGGTTTGACACTGTTTTAACACACTTGTGAACAAATATGGGTCTGAAACATCCCAAGCCCAAGTTTTTTCTCTAACCCTAAATTGGCGTTAGGATTTTTTTTTTAAGGGTTAACTAACTACCTTGGCACTACTGTTGGAGCGTTACCATGACATGATGTCTACCATTTCGGTTCCCCTACCCTAGGGCAAGTGATGTGAACCAAAACTGAATTGAAATTAGGCACAAGTAAAAAAACCCCATCAACTCACTTCTGTTTTTTGACAATGGCCTACATTATGGTACCCCAAAAGGTACGAATGGACATCGAAAAATTTGCCAGAACCCCCACCTGGAGCGCCACTGGATCAGGGACACCGCAGATCAGTGAACAACGCTGTTTAAAAAAAACCTGGTTTGGGCTACTTCACTTCTGATAACATTTTACATTAACCCAAATGCAAAGCATAACACTACCTCTAAAAGGATCAAATTAAATCCCCTGCTTTCCCACCATTCGCCTAAACCACTGTGGGTCCCTTATTTGGTCCCCAGTTGGTTCTCATTTTAGGAATACATAGGGCGACATGTATGATCGGGCTTTTCGCCCGTTTTTTGGCGTTTCGCCTCCCGGCCCGAAACCCCCCGTCGGAGCGGGGATTCCGGGGTTAGGTGCAGTGTTCGCCATTTCGCTGCGCCCCGAGAAGGGGCGGGCAGTGGGGGCCGGTGTGGGGCGGGTAGGGATCGGGGCGGGACGCGGCGCGTCAAAAAATCCCAGGCATTACGATGGCGAGTCGGCAAAACGAGGCACAGTGATCGCTCGGAGCACTGACAGGGGGACCGTTTTTTTTTGGTCAAATCCTCCGACAGGGCGAAGTGAAGCAGGATCGGAACATGGGGAAGCAGATGAAGATCGCGACAGAATCTCACGCCCCTCCGTGCAGAGATTTTTTTCTGAAAAAATGCCTTTAATAAAGGCGGAAAACCGTGTCGAAAAAGAGTGAACGTAAAAAAAAACAATTTAAAAAAAAATCACTTTCCAAAATCTAGAAAGGCGCAAAAAACAAGAATTTGATATTGGAAAAATTTCCGGGAAATACAGTAATTCAAATTCTGAAAACCCATTTCCCTTGTTCGGCCCTAAAACCGGCCAAACAGAAAAGGAGCGACAGTGAACCATTTAAAACCCATGGGAAAATTTAGACCAATCAAAATCCCGGGGGGAAAATTTAAAAAAAAAATTAAAAAAAAATGCTAAAAAAGGGGTGTTTGGCTGAGCTAGGGGGGGCTTGGCTAGTCACCAATCAAATAACAACAAACCCATTAAAAACCCCTATGGAAAAAACAACACCCCCCACCCATTTGGCCCAGGGGGCAAAAACTCCCCCCCTTATAACCCCCCACTGAAGCAGCATCTTAATTGACACACCCTGTGTCAAACCCTTTATTTTTCTACCTTGAGGACAGCCCAAATACTTTAAAAAACTAAACCCAAAATTTCACAAGGGAAAACCCCACTCACCTTGGGGCCTTTAAAATTTTACCTTTTGACTCGGGGAATCAAACCACCAATAAAAAAAAACCCAAACCATCAAAGAAAACCTTACCCGGCCTCACCACACTGACAACAAGCAAAAAAGGTACCCAAGGACAACTCCCGCCCAGATAACCCCCCCCTTCACGCAAATCTTTCCGAAAACTTAAAAAATATTTCCCCCCCGAAAAAATCCCCCCTAACCAACGCCCCAGAATGGCGGCCCATCTTAAAGTTCCCAACCAACAAAAAAACCCAAATGAGGTTTTTATCTCCTTTTTGAAAAAAAACCATGATTTTAAAAATTTTTTTTAAAGGGTCACCCCCTGAATTCACAAAAAATCTATGAACGTAAAACTCCTGGGGAAAGGGAAAAAATACCTAACATAAAGTCTCCCCACCAGCCCCAAAAAACACAACCCCAAAACTCCCAAGGGGTCAAAAGACTTCACCTTTTAACCCCCTCCCCCCCCAAAAACCCAAAGGGGACCTCCATCTCCAAAAAAAAAAAAAAAGGGTCCAACCCCCCCCAAAAAAGGAAAACCCATGGCTAAACGCCCCTAAAGACACCCCCAACCGGGGGAAAATGGGCCCATCACCCCCTACCCCACGGGCCTTTCCACGTTTGGGCATAAAGGACATATTTCCAATAGTACGGGCCGGGGCCCCTCCAAATAAAAAATTTCCCCTCAGGATAAAAAGGCTGGCCCAAAAATTATTTAAAGGCCCTCGGTGAACTGGGCCCTTTTGCCCAAAAAAATAAACAACGCTCAGAAAAATTAGGGGACCTCAACAAACCCGGGGGACACACCGTAATCCAAAAAACCGCTTTTTTACAACAAAAATTCCCGCCCCCATCCCAAAAAAATAAAGTTTGGGCTAAAAAGATAAAATGACAATTAGAAAATTAAAGCCGAAAGGGAAATCTCCCCTTCCCTTTAATTCCCTAAAACCTATAAAAGAAAAGTTTGGGAGCCTTTTTTTAAACCCGGGACTTCCCGAAGGCCCGGGTCCTAAACTGCCCTCGGGTCTTCCCAAATCACGGGAGGGGGTTCCCAAAATGGGGAGCCGGGCCCCCCAAAACAACCCCCCCAAACTATACTTTTTGCCCCTTTTTGAAAAGACAGTAGGCCCCTTACCTAGACAACAATCTCTTGAAGTAAAAGGTCAAAAAATTTCTCATCTTCGGGACTTCTCCCCCAGGGCCCAAGCAAAGCGGAGATTTTCTCCCCCCTATCTTAAAAACCCCTTTCTTCCCAACCAATCTTCCATTTTTGTATCCTGAAAAAACTGAAAGTGGTCGCAAAAGGCCAAAACAACTTCTAAAAACGCCCCCACCCAAGCTAAAACCCAAATTCCGTCAAACCCCCTCCAAAACCCAAAGGGGGGTTAAACCGAACTCCCCCCCAAAAAGTCAAAAGAATACTCGCTAAACCCACACCAATTTTGGGAATGCCCCCCTTTTCCCAAGTTAAATTTTAAAAACTAAATTTTTAAACTCCCTTTTCCCAAATTTTTATTATGAATTTGTTACCCTGTTTTTCACCCCTTTCCCCCTTTTCCCCGTTTAAAAAAAAGGTATTCTTCCCCCCCCCCCACCCCCGAGGAAAACACCCCAAACCCCCTTTACCAAATTCCCCCCGGTTTGGCCTGCTCGGGGGAAAAGGCTACCTAATTTCCCTGAAAAAAACCCCCTTTTTTTGCCAAAATCGCCGAAAGGGGGTTGGGATTTTAAAACACAAAACCGCCCCCAAACCGCTGACGTCACCGTACAACAAAAATTTTTTTAACCATATTTTTTTTCCACTGGAACCCCCGCGGGGGGTAAGGGGGCCCCATTAATAAATTAAAAAATTAACCACCCTTTTTTTAAAAAAGGGCCAGGGGGGGAGGGATTTTAAAACCATCCAAAAATTTACATTTTTCCCCCGGGAAACCCTTTGGTGGGGGGGGGATGGTGGTAAAAACTGGGGCCCCCCTTTTGGGTTTTCCCGAAAATCCCCATTACGGGCAAACCCAACCCCAGTCCAAAACCCAAGGGGGATTTGCCATACCTTCAGCCCCACCCAAAGTTCCAGATTTTTTAGGAAAAATGCGGGAATCCCAGAGGCGGGTATTTTCCCAAATTTAAAATCAATTTCCCCAAATATAGTCCCCTTGTATTCCCCCACCAAATCCCCCCAACACAAATTTCTTCTCAAAAATTTCCCTAAAATTTCCCTTTCCAACTAAAGCCCTCTCCAACCCTAATAAAGCGGGGGCTTAAATTTTTCCCTTTTCCTCCCCCCCAACCGGGCCAAGGGCCCCCCGGCCCCTTTCCCAACCCCACCGCGAACACCCAAGTATCCCCCCATCCCCAGAAACCACTTAAAAACATGTGTGACCCCTGGGGGGTTTTAAAAAACACATAAAAAGGAAAAAAATTTAAAAAAAACCCAAACCTTTTTTTCCCCCCGGCCACCCCAACTACCCCCCGCATAGATTTTTTTCCTGACCCTCTGATTCCCTAATGTCTAGAAAAAAAACCCAAAAAAATTTGAAGAGATTTTGTTTTCAGATAAATCGCCATTAGTCTCTCCTAAACCCTTACCTTTTCCCCAGAGACCGCACATAGAATTTTGGCGATTTCCTCTTCTTACACAATGGGCCCATTTTAAAATCAATCTCGGGGACACTTTGGGAAATAATTTTCCTGGATAAACCAAACCACCCCCCCCAAAGGGGAAAGCCTTGGGCTGTGGCAATTTCCCAAAGGGGCATAAAAAAAAAAAAGGGGCCTTTCATCGCCTATGAATCTAAAAAACCAAAAAAGGCGCCACAAAAAAAACCAAACACAAAAATCCTCAATCCCCCAATGACTGCCCCCCCAAAATTTCTGGCTTCCCCCCATGGACACACCGACGGGCTTATCTAGAGGCCAAAAAACCAAAGCGCCCACACCTGGGTATGCTAAAGGGCCAGCCCAAAATGCCCGAAAATTTATTCCCTTTATGGGGGGGAAGTTCGGGAAAAAACTACTAGCCCTTTTAAACAAAAGCCACACACCCCCCCAAAAATTTTAAAAAAAAATTAAAATTTCCGAAACCACCCCCAGCCAAATTTATTAAAAAATACAAAAAAAATACAGGGGTTTTTTTAACCTATTTCTAAAAAAAACCCTATAAAAGGGCGCCCTTTATGACTCCCGGGAAAACGGGGAACCTTTTAAAAAAAAAATGCAAAAAACCATTTACCCAAATTATCATCTGACCAAAAGCAAAGCTAGAAACCCCCTATACCCTTCAGGAGGTGGAAGACTATCCCAAAAAAAAAAAACAAAAAAAATTTCCCCCCCCAACATTCTATGAAAATTAAAAACTCCTCAAAATAGACAAAACCCCAACTCTAAAAAAAACTCCAAAAACCTTTTTCCAAACCAAATTGCTTTTCGCGAACTTTCGGGAAGCACGCACCTTTCAAAATAACCAAAACCCCAGAAAAAAATTAAAAGGAAAAGGGCCCCTACCCCCCAAAATCCACTTTTAAAATCCCAGAAAAAACAAAATCCTGTTTCCATCCGGCCCGACGAAACTCCTTAAAAAAAAAAATTTATCTGCCAACTGCTGACCCCCGACCCCCTGGGTCTTCGAAAGGGGGGCCAAACCCAACCAACCCAAAGGGCATTAGAACCTATTTCAGCCACTAGCATCCCCCATAAACAAAAAAACCCCACTAAAAAAGGGGTTCTCAGCTTAAATGCTGAAAAGAAATTTGACTCAATCTTCTTGGTTTCTAAAATTACCCCCGGGGGGCAGGGAATTTTTCCGGAGCCCCCCTTCCTAATTTTCACAACTCATCCATCACAAAACAACAAAATTCCCAACAATCAATGGAAAAGCTAAAAACTCGCCCCAATTCCCTCCCACCCAAAAAAAAGGGGAAAAGACAGAGAGGGCCCCCTCGGCCCCTCTTTGTTTTTTGGCCCGGGTTTCCCTTTTCCCTGAATAATTAAAGGTCGGGGACTTTCGGGGCTTTCAAAGGGGGTAGAAACAAGACAAGTCTGGGCCCTTTCCCATGCCCCTGTTAAATTTTTTTATACCCAAAACACGGGAGTCCCTCAAGGGCAAAAGAAAAAATCAAAACAAAAGGGGGGTTCGGGGATCAAAAAAAACCTGAAAAAATCCGAGGCCTTGTTAATTAAACCAGGCCCCCTAATCGCCCACTCTGGATAAATTTAGCAAAACCCAATTTCCCGGGACCCCCAACTCTCTCCCCAAAACCCTGGGATTTTCAAATCACCGGGGACCCCCAAAGCAAAAACTCATCAAACCTTAATATTTTAAATAACACCCCGAACACCAACTAAAAAAAACAGGGGTCAATTCCCCCCCTCTCTTTTTATGGGCGGGGCCAATCTCTTTAACTCACCTTTTTTTTTCCCCAAAAAAATTAAAAATTTTTATTTCGCCCCTTTACCCCCTACCCCTCCACCAAAAACGAAAATCATTAAAAAATCTTTTCAAAACCTTAAATTTGGGCAGGGAAAAAAGGAGGATTCCCTTTCCCATGTTTTTTCAAAAAAAACCAAAACCCAAAGGGGGGCATCAATTTCCCCAAAAATTTCAAGCATACAATAAACCCAAAAACCGGGAAAATTTTAAAAAGCCCTTTTTCCCCGGGGGCCCCAAAGCTTCCCGTCCCAAAAACTTGAAGCAAGCTCGGCCCCGGGTATTTTTCCTTAAAAAAACCAAACCCCCTTCCCAAAAACCCCCCCCCAACCCTCCCATTTCCCAAACCTCCCTGCAAAAAAAATTTAAAACCCCAAAAAACCTTCCAACACCCGGGAAAGGCAGGGCGACTACCTCGTAAATTCTCTTTTTCAAGGGGGCCCCCTCACGGGGCTTGTCTTTTTTTTTGGGAAAACCCCCCTTTCAGAGGGGCAAACCTAAATCCTATCTTTGGGCAGGGGACTTTTTTGGGGTTTTGGCAACGGAAACCCAATCTATAGACCCCCGGGGAAGCCCCCTAAATTTTAAAATCAACCTCCTAAAATAAAAAATTTTAAAGCACCCCACATTTTTAATATTACACCCCAAAACAAACGTGCGTGGGTAATGGGATGACAAAAAAAATTTTTAAATCAATAAAATCATTTTATTTCTTTATTTTCTTACCCAAAGGGATCAATAGTATGGGGGAAACGAAAATAACGAAATAAACAAAATTTTTTTGGGTTTTAAAATTTTTTTTTCCCCCTTTCCCCCCATATTAAATTCTTTTAAAAATAAACCCCATCGGGCAACCCCCCTGTAGTGTTCTAATTTGATTTGGGCCATGTACTTTTTTTTTTTAAATTTGGGCCATTAAAAAAAAAACCCAAATAAGCCCCGCCCCCCCCCTCCCCCTTTAAAAAAAATGGAAAAATAAAACCCGCCGCTTTTAAAACTTAAGAAATCCCCCGGAGAACCCCTTTCCCCCCCCCCCCTTTCCCCCTAAACCTTATAAAAAAGGTTTGGCTCCCCCCCCCCCCCCCCCCCCCTATCTTTTTTAGGGCGGAAAACCGCCCCCGCTTAAACCCAATCCCGGGGTTTCTGCTTTTAAAAACGGGTTTTTTTTAAAATTCCCCCTTTAAAATATGATTGGAAAAATTTTTCTCCATAGGAAAAAGGGGGCGCGCCCATTCTGTTTGGACCCCTTTTCTCCTCCATGGTTTTATGGGGGAAAATTGTCCCCCCCCAATTTCAAATTGGGGCTGGTTTTTTGCCACCAATGAAAATTTAGCAAAAACTTTTTAAATTACTTTTTTTCCCCCAAATTTCTCTATTGAAATTTTTTTCCCTATGTACCCCCGGGTTCCTTGAAGGACAAACGCGTTTTTTGGGGTTTTTAAAACTGTTTTATTTTTTTTGAAAAAAAGGGTTTGGCTTTTTTATCTAGATTTTTAAAACATTTAAATAAAAAAATTTTTGATTAATATTTTAAATCCCGAAACGGCTTTGAGTCCCCGAGATTTTGTGCCCCCCACTCCCCATAACAAATGGGAATATTTGCGCCTAAAATTGGCGGGGATACCCCACCACCGCTAGTTCAGCCAATCACTCTTTTCTGTAAATTTTACTGTTTTTTAAATTACCCCCCCGGTATTCGTTTGGGTCAAAACTTTTTCCATACCCTAGAATGTGCCCTTTGTCGTTTCCTTTTTCCCTGTTTGGGCCCCAAATAATTCTCCTTAAGGGTTTTAAAAAGGGGGTCTCTGTCGCTCCAAATTCGTTTGGGCTTACCACCCCCCTAGCTCACCAAACACCCTTTTTTTCAGCATTTTTACATATTTTAACTGTCCCCCCCTGGATTCTATTAAAAACGTAAATCAAAAAAATAAAATTTTAAAAAAACTAAGCAAGGTCAAAACAAAAAGGGCAAAAAGCATACATCTAAAAACAAATATCAGTAAAACTCTAAAAAAAAAAATAAAACCCCAAGGAAATGGGAATTGGGAAAAGGATTACTGCAAAGGGAAAATATAAAAACCGGGGACTCTTATTTTACTTTTATTTGATCAAAAATTTTAAATTAGGCTCACCTCCCAAAGGGCAAGGGGCCCAACGGTACCCAACAATAAACATTTTTACCCCACAAAGGGCAATTTCCCAAAACTGAAACTTCGGGGGAGTGTGGGAAACTTGCAATTATTTTCCTTGCACTGTTTAAAAAGGCAGTTTGATGCACAACCCCAATAGATTGCCATTTTTCCCCAAAAAACCTAAAAAATTTAAATTTGGGCCTTGCCATTTTAAAATTTTTAAAAACTAAGCATGGGTGCCACTTTTCAAAATTTTTTTTTGGATTGAAACACCAATTACTTTTTGTAGTTATTTGAAAATTTCAATCTCTTTGGCTTCGGAAATTTCACTGCCTTTTTAAAAACCCATGCAGGATAACCCAATTGAAGTTCCAAACCACCCCCTAAATTCAGTCTAAATTTGGGACTCCTATATAACAGTTCGTGTGGGGCCCTCACCCCTCGGGGAAACCCCCTTGACGTTTTGGGGGGGTATTTAAAAAATTTCTTTATAAAAACGAAAACTAAATCCCATTTTTTCAATTTTCCTTACCGGAATCCCTTTTCCCCAAATTTTCCTATAAAACCTTAGGTTTTAAAATTTTTTTAGGGGTGCCACAATAATTTGATTAGGTAAAATTTATTGGTAAAAAATTTTTCCCCAATAGATTTAAAGGGGGGTCTTGTCACTCCTATTCCTTTTGGCTACTACCGACCCCCCTACCCCCAAAACTCTTTGAAATTTTTACTGTTTTTTAAAAAACTACCCCTCAGGGATTCTAAATTGGTCAAAAATTTTCCCCATGGGTTTAAAAATGGTTCATTTCCCGCTCCTATTCTTTTGGGCCCGGGGTTTTTATCCGACCAAATCAAAATTTTTTAAAGAATTTAAAAATTTACTGTATTTTCCCGGAAATTTTCCCCAATTACCTAATTTTTAATTAATTTTGGGAAAGTGATTTTGTTTTTATGAATTTTTTATTTTTTTAGGTTTGGCTTTTCCCCTAAAAGGTTAAACCCCCTTTAAAAAAAAGGCTTTTTTTGATTCATACCCCCAAAACCCGAATCTGAATTTTTTCCCCCCGCCCCCCCCTCCCCCGGGTCTGGGCATGGGAAACTTTTTTTTTTTTGGCGCAGCCCCGCAGGGCCCCCCTAATTTTCCCCCCCCTGGGGGGGGGCCCCCAAATGCCCCCGCACTGTGCCCCACAACCCCGGGCACCCGGGGAATTTTTTTTTTTTTTTTCCCCCCCCCCGGTTACAACCACCCCCCCTGGGGAGGGCAAATTTAAAAAAAAAAGGGGGCCGGGCCCCGCAACTGCCGCCCCACAAAACCGGCCCGGGCCGGGGGAACCTTTTCCCCCCCATTATAACCCCAAACCGGGCCCGGCCGAATCATAGACGCACCCCCTCACCCCCGCCTCGTTTTAACACACTGGCGGGGCGCGGGGGATTTTTTAACTGCAATTATAAACCCGCCCCCAAAAAACCCCGCCATAAATCCCCAATTCCGCGGGAAACTGGGGGAAAAAAGGTCCCCCGACCCGGGGATTCATACATGTCCCCCATAGTTCCTACTATAATCAACGGTCACCTGTGTGATGCATTTTTTTTTCAGGGAGGAACCCCCTACAGTCACAGTGCCTATTCAAATAAATGGGGACCACAAAATGGCTGTGCTGAGTTCATAGATTTGCAGGAGTTCTCGGCCTTGGATCATATCTTCACACAATAAAGTTGCCTTTTACTATCAAGATATATAGCAAAAAAAATAAATTAGGGCACCATTTCATCCAGAAAAAAACTGTGACAAAGGGTGATATGTCAGAAAAGTGGCGTTTCCATGCCAGTTTTAGAGCATTAAATCAGTGTAAAGTGCGCCCGAAAGTCCGATCATTTCCAAAATCTGGCGTCAGGTATACCTTGCATAGAAAACTTAATGCGCCTAAAAAGGCGAATCACGTCAAAAAAGGCGCATTGCGCAACTCGCGGCCCATAGCACAGCATTGGTGGTATATGTAATGCACCTATCGAGACGCATTGCCCGACGGCAACGCATAACATATGTAATGCACCTCAATAGGCGTATTGCGCCACGGGGGGCGCACAGTGCACCATATTTAGGCGCATTACAAAGTGTCGTGCCCGTAGTTTAATGCGCCTAGTGTTGGTGTACGACAGTTCATTTACAACAAGAATATGGCGTCAAAAGTGGTTTTTCTTCAAGATAGACCAAAAAACTGGCGTTGGCGTGTTGGGACATGTCGCCCAAAGTGTAGTTGTAAGGGTATGTTCACATGGCGTGTTGGGTCCATGTGAACATGCGTTCTTAGATACGTGTTTGGGTCAGTCTAGATGCATCTAACAATGACCAGTGTGACTTTACACATCTCGCAATGTAAAACACGCATCGACGTTCAAACGAGTGATCTCCGATGCGTCTCATTGTGTCTTTCGGATCCGTCAATTCTTTATATGTTTGTCTCAGCAGGAGCCCTATAATAAACTATAGGGTGTGACCCTGCTTCATCCAACACACATCCAAACACACAGCTGCATGTTGGATCCGATCGACGCTACATTTTTGGATGCGACTTTCGGATTCAAAATGGATCCAAAATTGGATCCAAAAACGCTATATGAACAAGCCCTAAGACTTTCTTTTTTGCCCATAGCAACCAATCAGAGCCCATAGCAACCAATCAGAGCCCATAGCAACCAGAGCCCATAGCAACCAGAGCCCATAGCAACCAATCAGAGCCCATAGCAACCAACCAGAGCCCATAGCAACCAACCAGAGCTCATAGCAACCAATCAGAGCCCATAGCAACTAATCAGAGCTCATAGCAACCAATCAGAGCTCATAGGAACAAATCAGAGCTTATAGCAACCAAGCAGAGCCCATAGCGACCAATCAGAGCCCAGAGCAACCAGTCAGAGCTCAACTTTAATTTCACATTGTGCTCTGAAAAAATGAAAGCTGATTGGTTGCTATGTGCTCTGATTGCTATGGGATCTGACTAGTTGTTATGGGCTCTGGTTGCTATGAGCTCTGATTGGTTGCTATGGGCTGTGACTGGTTGGTATGAGCTCTGGTTGGTTAATATGAGCTCTGATTGGTTGCTATGGGCTCTGATTGGTTTATCTGGGCTCTGGTTGCTATGAGCTCTGATTGGTTACTGTGGGATCTGGTTGCTATGAGCTCTGAATGGTTTCTATGGGCAGCAAAGACAGTCCTAGGGTATGTTCACACGGTTGATTTTGATGCTGTTGTGTTTCCTCACCCAAAACACCGTCAAAAAGTTTCCAAAACACCCCTAGTTTTCATTGATTTCTACATAGAAAAGTGTTATAGTTCACACACGACAAGATTTTTCTCTGCGTTTTAGGCGTTTCTTTAGACACTGTTTTGGACACTGAAAAAAAAGTCATGTCCATTCTCAAAGAGTTTTTTTCAATGTTGAAAATTCTCACAGGAATCAATGAAGAGCCTCAAAACTTTGTCCAAAACCTCAGCGCGGTTTTGGGCACATTTTTTGCCGGGGTTTTGGCACGGTTGGAAAATCTCATCCAAAACCTTGTCTAAAAAGGCGTTTTTGAAGCACTTTTTAGGTGAGGTTTTGATGCTGATTTGGATGCTGAAAATTCAGTGTCCGAATCAACTATGCCAGGCATCCTCAAACTGCGGCCCTCCAGCTTTTCGGAAACTACAACTCCCATAATTCCCACTGTTATAGATTATATAAATGCATGATGGGAGTTGTAGTTTTCCAACAGCTGGAGGGCGGCAGTTTGAGGATGCCTGAACTATGCAAACAATCCCTTAGATTTAGGATAAGGCCACATGGCAAGTGCAAAATACCTGTTGGAGTCTGTCTTAAGAATCCGGCCTGATTTTATTGTCTTTTCAATAGTTTTTGGGACGGTTTTGTCCTCAGTTTACGGATTCGGCCGTCCCTCATAACCATTGAATAGCGCAGCTTCCAACCAAAAACCGGGCAGAAGATTCTGCATGTTCTGAGTTTTCCGGATTGCCGGTGCTGTGAAAATCCGTTCATTGTAGACTACTAGGCGGATTTTCTATTAAAGTCTATGTGGATAGTTGACAATCAGTTTTCAAATCCGAAAACAGTCTGAAAATTCTTTTGAAAACCTTGCCCTGTGGACGGACCCTTAGACCGTTTTTATGCATGTCCCCCAAACTATTGTAGTAGTGATTGCTTTATTGGCTACCTAGAGACGGCATATTTGCTGTGTTTCTAAGCACAGACGTCCTTCCAACAGACAAGTTTACAAATGAATGACTGAGAAAAAAGTTTCTTCTCTCTTAGTCGCCACCGCAGAGGTCTGAGGCAGCCCACTGATTTACTTCCTCCTGTCTACTCCCTGGCACAGACCTCACTCAGACCCCTATGGGGTCCCTTCATCTAATGCTGCTCATATGACTAATCAGGCAGCAACAAATTAATTTTTGTTATTTAATTAATTGATACGGGGAATCACATAGGCTTGAGTGCTACTCCAGGTGGTTGGGAAGTCTGTGCTATAAGGGCGACATGTATGATTTTGGCAGTTAGACACCAATCTAACCCCTTAAAGGGGCTGTCTCGCTACAAAGATTAGCTTTCAACATGTAGGGAACACTAAATGAAGACGTTTTCCAAATATATTGCTTTGTTCATTTTTTTTGTTAAGGAGCTACAAGTGATTTTATCACCTTCTGTGCTCTCTCTGGTTTCCCAAGTGACAGACCTGTGTACTTCTCCCCCCCCTGCTGTTTATTCTATCTGATAGCAGGTAGTGATGTCATCACACAGGTCGCAGCAGCACAGAACTCCGGACAGTGAGAACTTGTTTGTTATCTGATCTTTCAGACAAAATACAGTAATTACTGCTGTTTACTTTAACTCAGAAGCTTCCCTGGTCCTGACAGCATGAGATTTCTCTAATTAGCAGAAGTCTAATTACAGGAGCTCATATGCTAATTACAGACAGCTTGACCAGGAAGTGACAGAGCAAAGCAGCATTATTTCATTCATGCATCCTATGAAAGTTTGAGATGAGACAACCCCTTTAAGATAGCAGACACATGATTCAGGGTTTGTAATTACTGAGAAATAGCCATACCTGGATATTCATTGTACAGTTTTGGCCTTCCTGTTACAGCCCTATTTTTGAAATCTGCTCTGTGTCACTTTATGTGAGAATAACTTTTTTGCACTTTTACCCATCCATGTGATTCAGAGATTGTTTTCTCGTGACACATTGTGCTTTAAGTTTGTAAGAAATTTTGGTCCATACAATCCTCTTTTGTTTGTGAAAAATATCTAAATTTCATGAAAATTTGGACAAATTTGTCATTTTGAAAGTTCTAAAATTTCTGTTTGCAAGACAGATAATTATTCACCACAAAATAGTTTATAACTAGCATCTACCATATGTCCACTATAGATCGGCATCATTTTTTAAAAGTCTTTATTTTTTTTACGACATTAGGGGGCTTAGAAATTTAGTAGTCATTTCTCACATTTTCAAGAAAATTTCCAATATTCATTTTTTAGGGACCAGTCCAGTTCTGACGTGGCTTTGAGGGGCCTGCATGTTAGATACCCCCATCATCTAAGAAACTATACCCCTTAAAGTATTTACAACAGTGTTTAGGAAATTTGATAACCCTTTAGGTATTTCACAGAAGTTAAAGCAAAGTGGAGATGAACTTTCAAAATGTCACTTTTTTGCAGATTTTCAATTTTTATCCATTATTCACTGGAACACGGTAGATGTGACCAGGTAAATGCAACTTATTATTGATTCCCCCAGGTCTGCCGTTTTTAGAGAAATCCCATTTGTGGCTCTATTGCATTACTTAGCTCAACCACAAACCTCAGAATAGGAGGAATAGGAGGAGCACCTACCGGACTCTGGGGTCTCATTTTCAATACGATTTTATTAAGGCACCAGTTCAGGTTTGCGGACACCCTAAGGGGCTTAAACTAAATAAACTCCCCTAAAAAAAAAACATATTGGAAACTACACCCCTTAAGGAATATATCCAGGGGTGCTGTGAGTATATCGACCCCACTGGTGTTTCAAAAATAAAAATTTAGCATTAGGCTGTGAAAATTAAAAAACAATTTTTCCAACAATCTGCAATTTTAGCTTAAAATGTTTCATATTTACAAGGAATCCTGGAAAAAAGCACCCAAAATTTGTTACACAATTTCTTCCAAGTTCGGCAATACCCTACATGTGGGTGTAAACTGCTGTTTGGGCGCATGGCAGGGGGGAAAAAAACACAGTTCCGTCATTGTTTTTTTTGGGTTTCAATTTTACAGCGTTTGCCGTGCAGTGTAAATGACAGGAGAACTTTACTATGTGATCAGTACAATTACAATGATATAAATTTTGTATAATTTTTTCTGTTTTATTATTTTTACACAATAGAAATATGTCTATAAAAAAATTGCGTTTTTCTGTTGTCCTATTCTGACAGCCATGACTTTTTTATATTGCTGTATGCAGAGCTGTATAGGGGCTTGTTTTTTGCGAGATGAGTTGATGTTTTTATTGGTACATTATAGGGTTCATATGACGCTTTCTTCACTTTTTATTAATGTTTTTGTGAGGCATTTTGAACAAAATCCTTGTTATTGTTTTTTATTTTTTACAGCGGTCACTGTGCGGTATAAATGACACTAGCTTTACTCATCAGGTTGATACAATTACAGCAATACCCAATTTGTATATTTTTGTTATGTTTTACTGCTTTTATACAATAAAAACAGTTTTATTCAAACAAGAAAACGTTTTTGCATCGCCGTAGTCTGAGAGGCATAACATTTTTATTTTTCTGTGTATTCTGTGTATTCTCTTAATGGACACATATTGCAAAGTGACTTGTTTTTGCAAGATCTTTAACATAAAAAGCAGCAATCCTTGTACTGAGACAACCCCTTTAAGTAAAACCTGAACTTTCTATTTCTGCACCTTAAATCTCGATATGCTGACTTAAACTTTACTGTAACCCAGCTGTTACTCCGTGTTACTTTTTTCTACTTTTCTCTTGTGTGAACTGAACCATAACAAATACAAAGCTGCACAGGAGTTAACAAAAGAAATTCTCTTTTTTTCATAGCAGTGGGGAAGGCATAGGCGCTCGCTGTATGCTGTTGATACACTGACATGATTAATAAAGTAGATGCAGTAAACCCCCTCTAGGGGTGGCTGCAGGCTGCCAGAATTTTATCGATGAACTCTATTCTTATGCAGGGGATTTGGAGCTATGTACCACCAAAAAAATAACATGCTATTAAAAGATATATAAAGGAATGAATCAGCAAGAAGCATTAGGCCTAAAATGACAAGGTGTTAGGAAGTGGAACTTTTCCTGTTTTTCTGTAATTGATAGGAAGAAAAACATGTGTGTGAAGAATCGATGCATAGGTGAATACAGAAAAATCTATTTTAGTAATGACACACTCAACAGTAAGAAAATAACTAACCTTGTTTACCCTCCTTATAGTCACTGTCACAACGCCCATCCCTTTCATCTCCCGTTCTGTCAGAAGCCTCCGGTGCCGTGTTTGATGATGTGCTTCTTCTCCGTTCCAGGCTTAAATCATCTTTTTCATCATCCAAGGGTGACTTTGACTTTTCATTCACTTGATCATCAACCTGTTCTTCTTCATTATGTGTCTCATCAGGTTTGAGCTCCTCTACTTCAAAATCTTCATCATAGTCTATAGAAAAAAAAAACACGCAAGCTGCACTCAAAAAATATATACATTTTAGATGGCTCGGGGTTTATCTCAGTTCAAAGCCGAAGGTGCTGCCTATCTTATAGGACCAGTAACACAGTACATAGATAAGGAGATATTGTAAGTCGGGCGCCAAGGCAGGCTTACCGGTATACAGTGAAGTCACGGACGAAGAACACGACTCCAACACCAGCTCAACAACGGTTTGTTTTACTGAACTTTCTGGAAAACTATGACGAACAAGTCCCCCAAACTCTTGTGTACAAATATGTACCCGGGGCTCCTGTGCTGCACAGCGCACCGCCAGGAGTGTGTCCTCTGGATGCCTGATAACTTTACCTACCCGTGGGGTATGGAAATACCGAGCACCCATTACTTTTTAATATCGTACGAACAAACCCGGAACGATTGTGTGAGGTTCCGTTCACGGGCACGCTAGCGGTGCATCACAGCAGCTTACACCTTAACCAAATTTCCCCGCTTCCCTACCAAATGCACATATGATACAAACTTCAGACGAACCAGTCGCGTGAATATCGGTGTGAAAACAAAAGTCCTGAACAGGAAGGCGTACTTGGGAAAGCCCCTTTTGGCCTGTAACCGAACCTGAGCTAACTAATCTAACAACAGGCCTTCTCACAGTCCTAAGCTCATTGGCGTGCACACATATAACGGAGGTACCTCTCGTTGGCCGGCAGTTCCTGCTCTGAGGTGCAGATTCCTGCTGATGGTCACAATATATAGAAGTTGCACTATACGTCCCCGTGTTAAGACAGCATCACAGCAGGACCCCACCTGCTAAATAAATCTCACGTAGCAATTCAATGCTGTGTAAAAGGCAAAAATAGAAGTTTCTTTTTCTTCTTATTTATTATAAACTTGAAGCAGCAATTTTATAGCTTAATCTTCAAAAACCGTAACATGCATAGAAACAATGTAGACACGAGACACTTAGCTGATACTAGCAAGTCCATCCATAAATGATGCAGACGCCGGCATGCCACACGAGGAGTAGAGCCCAAGCCATTCCTACAACGGTTGTTCCATGTTGCCCGATCACGCAACTTTTTGGGAGACCACGCCCCCTTTCTCAATGGGCCATTATACCGGATACAATCTCTCCTCTCAGTCTCTGCAAAGTGTCCTTTTTGTCCAGGAGCTCTCTCAGACAGCAGCGTCCGTGTCGACAGTCAGGCTTCCTTTCTCTCTGAAGTAACTCAGTCCAGAGCCTGGCAAATTCAGAGAAAGCTGGATCGATCCTCGCTCAGCTCCTGTCCTTTCCTGGTCTCTCTGTCTTCTTCCAGCTCCTTCTTAAAATGGCCACAGTCTTGTGTGTCTTGTAACATGTCTCTCATTTACATATATCAGAAACCGGAAATAGCGGTATCTTGTGGCCAAACAGCAGAATACCATGGAACACTTCACAATTGTCCCACATAGGATCTTACTCAGTGAACACAATGTGTCTGGTCCACTATCCCACAATATTACGATTGTCTATAAAAAGTATTTTACCAAAAGACAGTCTTGATATCATGTTCTTAAATTTCTTTTGCCTTGACACTTATTAAAAAAAACAATTAACAAGTGCCAGGTCACTTGCACCTTATGTTCAGAATATTCTGTTGTAGGACCATACTGTAATCAGTCAGACTCTAACCTCTACAACATGGGCAAGACCAAAGAGCTTTCTAAGGATGTCAGGGACAAGATGATAGACCTGCACAAAGCTGGAATGGGCCACAAAACCATAAGTAAGACGCTTGGTGAGAAGGAGACAACTGTTGGTGCAATAGTAAGAAAATGAAAGAAATACAAAATGACTGTCAATCGCCATCGATCTGGGGCACAATGCAAAATGTCACCTCGTGGGGTATCCTTGATCATGAGGAAGGTGAGAGATCAGCCAAAAACTACATGGTGGGGGGGGGAACTTGTTGATGATCTCAAGGCAGTGGGGACCACAGTCACCAAGAAAACCATTGGTAACACATTATGCCACAATGGTTTAAAATCCTGCAGTGCCCGCAAGGTCCCCCTGCTCAAGAAGGCGCATGTGCAGGCCCACCTGAAGTTTACCAATGAACACCTGGATGATTCTGTGAGTGATTGGGAGAAGGTGCTGTGGTCAGATGAGACAAAAATTGAACTCTTTGGCATTAACTCAACTCGCCATGTTTGGAGGAAGAGAAATGCTGCCTATGACCCAAAGAACACCGTCCCCATGGAGGTGGAAACGTGATTTGGGGGTGTTTCTCTGGTAAGGGCACAGGTCTACTTCACCGCATCAATGGGAGAATGGATGGAGCAATGTACTGTAAAATTCTGAGTGACAACCTCCTTCCCTCCACTAGGACATTAAAAAATGGGCCGTAGATGGGTCTTTCAGCAAGACAATGACCCAAAACATACAGCCAAGGCAACAAAGGAGTCGTTCAAAAAGAAGCACATTAAGGTCATGGAGGGCCCTAGACCCCCCTTTCC
>JAODAL010032604.1:0-46716 GCA_025379985.1 Phyllomedusa bahiana | reverse complement strand
ACGGCTTGGAATTTTCCTTCATTTAATGCACTATTGTGAATATAAAAGGATAAAACTAATGGAGATCAATGATCATTTGACTCAAACCCATCAAACGCAAAATGGGGAACAATCTGATTTCAAAGTATTGGGCGTTAAACTGAAGAACAATATTGCCCAATAAGAACAAGATCTCACTACTGTCAAAAACAATACATTTCACAGAGATTCTCAGGGTGCGTTCCCACGGCACACAGGGGTCGGCTTTTGTCCGATTTGCAGATTCAAACCAACCCCCCTTTGCACCCACATGTTCATGTTCCGCCAGAACACCATCCGGCGGAAAATCCGTGCAGTGTGGACTGTTGCACGGATTTTCTATGAAGATCAATTTAAAAGGTTGACAGTCGCTTTATAAACGGTTTTCAAATCCGAAAATCATCTGTAACACCGGCTGAAAAACTTTGCCCGCGCGTACTTCTAAAACACCCGGCCTATAGCGGTGCGCACAGTAGATTTGGACACCATTTTCCGCGCTGTTTTGGAAGCAGATCCACTTGAAAAAAAGCATAAAAAACGCCCCCAGTTTATTGTCATTGATTCCTATGTAAAACAGTGGTGCTCACACAGAATGAGGTTTTTGCACACGGTTTCCGCCCTTCTTTGGACGCTGTTTTGGGCGCCGAAAAAGAAGTGTACTGTCAATTTTTGAAGCTGAAAATCTCCATAGGAATCAATGGAGAGCTTCAGAACCGCAGCGCGTTTTTAGATGTGTTGGAAAACCTCATCAAATCCTCTGAAAAGTGCTGCATTGAACATTTTGTGTGCAAATCAGCCGTGTGACCCTAATAATGGCGAATATATAAATGGCAAAAGAAAACAACAGGTTTATCATCTACCCTGTTCCCCGAAAATAAGACCTAGTGCATTTTTAGTTATGAAATTCAGAGTTCTGCTGCTTCTGCTGAGTCTTGTGATGAAATCACTACAGGATATTAATAAATGTCGATGTTTTGTTCAACAATAAATCTGAATTACTGTTCATAGAAAAAAAAAAACATCCCCTAAAAATAAGTCTTGGCTCGTCTTAGGAGCAAAAATGAATATAAGACACTGTCTTATTTTCGGGAAAACGGTTTGATCATAGTTGCCAACTTTTGAAATTGAAAAAGTAGGAGACTGTAGTGGGCCGCGCGTGTAGCGCGCCGCAACAAAAATTAGCATGGACACGCCCATCTTGTCGGTGTGCCACGCCCCTTCAAAAGCCCACACCCACTCCACCTAACTGCATAACGGCTTTGGAAGAAAGCCAGGTAATGCCCTTATAGCCAGGTAGTAGCCCCCATAAACCCGGTAGTGCCCCCTTGAAGCCAAGTAGATGCCCCCTTGTAGCCCCAAATAAAATGCCCCCTCTGTAGCCAGGTAGATGCCCCCTTGTAGCCCGGTGATCCCCCCTTTTTTAGCCAGGTAGATGCCCCCTTGTATTAGCCAGGTAGATGCCCCCTTTTTTAGCCAGGTAGATGCCCCCCTTTGTTGCCAGGTAGTGCCCCCTCTGTTGACAGGGAGTGCCCCTCTTTTGCCAGGTAGTGCCCCTTTGTTAGCCAGGTATGCCCCCTTTGTTAGCCAGGTAGTGCCCCCTCTGTTGCAAGGGAGATGCCCCCATTGTTTAGCCAGGTATTGCCCCCTTTTTTAGCAGGTAGTGCCCCCATTGTTGCCAGGTAGATGCCCCCATTGTTAGCCAGGTAGATGCCCCCTCTGTTGCCAGGTAGATGCCCCCCTCTGTTGCCAGGTATATGCCCCCATTGTTTGCTAGGTAGTGCCCCCTGTTGCCAGGTAGTTTCCCCCTCTGTTGCCAGGTTGTGCCCCCATTGTTAGCCAGGTAGTGCCCCCATTGTGAGCCAGGTAGATGCCCCCATTGTTTGCCAGGTAGTGCCCCCTCTGTTTGACAGGTTTGGGGCCCCATTGTTTGCCAGGTAGTGCCCCCTCTGTTGCCAGTGATGCCCCCCATTGCTTGCCAGGTAGTGCCCCCTCTTTGCCCGGTAGATGCCCCCATTGTTTGCCATGTTTGTGCCCCCTCTGTTTGCCAGGTAGTGCCCCTTTGTTGCCCAAGGGAGTGCCCCCTTTGTTACCAGGTAGTGCCCCTCGTTGCCATGTAGTGCCCCCCTTTTGCCAGGTAATGCCCCCTTTCTTGCCAGGTAGTGCCCCTGTTAGCCAGGTGATGCCCCATTGTTTTCCAGGAAGTGCCCCCACTGTTGCCAGGTGATGCCCCCTCTGTGCCAGGTGTGCCCCTTGTTTTGCCAGGTAGTGCCCCCTTTGTTGCCAGGTAGTGCCCCCATGTTTGCCAGGGAGTGCCCCCTCTTTGCCAGGTAGTGCCCCCTTTGTTGCCAGTTAGTGCCCCCATTGTTTGCCAGGTAGATGCCCCCTCTGTTGCCAGGTAGATGCCCCCCTAAAGCTAATAAAAATAAATAATAAAGCCACTCAAATGACCCGCTCCTGCAGTCCGACACTCTAGTTCGCAGGGAAGTGAGTGCAGCCGCGGTCACTTCCCCCTGCGCCCGCTGACCAGTATGTACGCCGCGCACGACCCGCGCTGTAAAATCACGGGGAAGGGAGGAGGGGCGATCCCTCCTGCCTCCTCCCTGCACAGCGAGACCCAGGCGGTGAAGCGCCGCCCGCGGCCGCTTCACCCCTGTGGAAGGCCTGCAGCGCCAGAGTAGCGTCCAGCGCTACTCTGTCGCCGGCTGTCATTAAAGAGCCCTCAAATGCCAACTCTGCCGGGAGGACCCCAATTAGCGGGACCCCCCCCCGCCAAAAGCGGGAGAGTTGGCATGTATGGGGTAGATCCAAATCATAACCAACATGTCAGTTTCTGCTCATCAGTAGGAGATCTGAGGGCGCTTTCACACGGTGCAGTTTTGTGGCATTTTTGGTGCGTTTTTCCCTTGCAGGAGTGCACAGCAAATGAACTGCCGTTATTACCAGCAAGCTTCTTTCCGTTATCCAAACTGCCTTTATTACCAGCAAGCTTCTTTCCCTTATCCAAACTGCCTTTATTACCAGCAAGCTTCTTTCCGTTATCTAAACTGTTTCGAAAGGTGTTAGGGTATGTTCACACGCCGTGTTGGATACGATTTTGGATCCATTTTTAGATTCGCGTTTCGATCCATGTTTTGGAACTTATACGGACCCAAACACGCATCTAACAATGCGTGTTTTACATTGAAAGCAATGGAAATCACACTGCTCATTGCTAGATGCGTGATTGGGTCCGTTTAGGGTTCGAAACACAGATCCAAACACACATCTCAAAACAGATCCCAGCACGGCGTCAACGCGACGTGTGAACAGACCCTTACTGAGCGGAGCACTGACAATTCGAACTCAGATGGGCACAATCACTGTGCTAATGATGAAGTTAGAGGCACAAACATGAAGGACAAACCTGTTTTTAGATCCACTGGCTCATATATATTGAGACGCCAACAACAGAAAATCAGGGCCAAGGGAGACAGGAGAACACGCAGACCAGGAAGGAAAACGCAAACGAAGGACGCACGATTCTTCTATTTTTCCCATACTGAAAAGAATGTTTGGGATCGGTGGAAAGGACAGATTGCTTTAATGTGTTAAATGTATTTGCTGACATTCTAAGAAAAGAACAAATTAGTTTACGCCAAAGCGGTTTGGGATATTCCCAGGAGAATAGGAGAAACCCCTGGTGGGCCCCTGAGCATGGCAGAACTTCATATACATCCTCAGAAGAAGCAAAAAGCAAGAGGCAGAGTATAGGAGGCAAGTACAGTCATTTACAGTAGATGTAGGGACTGCCCTAAAATAAACTCCACCGGTGGGGTCAGAAACAGCTCTACTGGTGGGCCCCTAGAATCAACTCCACCAGTGGGGCCAGAAACAGCTCAACTGGTGGGCCCCTAGAGTCAACTCCCCCGGTGGGGCCTGAAACAGCTCAATTGGTGGGCCCCTTGAGTCAACCACTGGTGGGTCCATAAACAGCTCAACTGGTGGGCCCCTATAAACTCCACTGGTGGGGCCAGAAAACAGCTTTACTGGTGGCTCCTAGAATCAACTCCACTGGTGGACCCAGGAACACCTCAAATGGTGGGCCCCGCGAGTCAACTCCACGGTGGCCAGAAAAAGCTCAATTGGTGGGCCCCTAGAGTCAACTCCACTGGTGGACCCAGAAACAGCTCAATTGGTGGGCCCCTAGAATCAACTCCACCAGTGGGGCCAGAAACAGCTCACCTGGTGGGCCCCTAGAGTCAACTCCACCGGTGGGGCAAGAAACAGCTCTGCTGGTGGGCCCCTAAACCAACTTCACCGGTGGGGCCAGAAACAGCTCAACTGGTGGGCCCCTAGAGCCAACTCCACCTCTAGGCCCAGAAACAGCTCAACTGGTGGGCCCCTTGAATCAACTCCACTGGTGGGGCCAGAAACAGCTCAATTGGTGGGCCCCTAGAATCAACTCCACTGGTGGGGCCAGAAACAGCTCAACTGGTGGGCCCCTTGAATCAACTCCACTTGTGGACCCAAGGCACCCCAGTCCGACCGCAATGTTGGCGTTTGCATTTTTTTTTAATCTACAGTGTTCATGGTACAGTTAAAATCGTTTTATATTCTGATAGATCGGACGCGGTGATACCAATTATGTACACCTTTTTTATATTCAAGAAGGTTTATTAATGAACAAGTCAAAGAGTCACATAGTTACATGTATGCATAAAACGCCAGACAGGTGATCAAAGAGTTTACAGCGGCGTATAGCCTCAATAATACAAAAGCAAAGTAGATCCTGTCAACGGAACAATAAATCTGAGAACGTCAGATTAAGAACAAATGTTAGAAATCACAGATCAAAATGGGGTGCCCTTCTTAATATGAAATATAAAATATAAAGTAGGCCCATTGCAGCAAGAGGGTACTATACACGCCTCGTGAGCAGGGCATAGAAAAGGGCCAAAGGTCAACGTTATGTACACTAACTAGCAAAATAAGGCATCAACACAAAGACATACAAATTGTCAGACACCTAAACACCAAGCACACACACACAAAAAAAAAAAAAAAAAAAAGGGGGGGGGAGGGGGGAGGAGGAAAGGACAAAAGGAAGAAGATGCTCTCCCACCACCTCGAGCACTTAAGAGGTGATTGAAAGAAAAAGTGGGGAGTTTAGAAAAAGTAACCAAGGCGACCAGGTTTTACGGAATTTATCTACTTGTTCAGGAGTATCGGAGATCACTTCCTCCATTCTCCTCACAGAACCAATCATCCAGGGACGGCGGAGTCGTCGACTTCCATGTCCGTGGGATCACAGTTTTGGCAGCCTGAAGCAGGTGCTTCAGAAGAGACTTTTTGAATTTTTCAGCAGCGATGGGAATCATGAAAAGCAGCAGTGCTTCCGGAGAGTTTGGGACCAAGACCCCAGTGACTTCCTCAATGACCTCCAGGACCGAAATCCAAAAGCTTCGTAGCGCAGAGCATCCCCACCATATATGGGCCATGGTCCCCTTTTCCTTTCCACATCTCCAGCACAAGTCCGAGGCGGAGGGAAAGATCCTATGAAGGACTACGGGAACCCTGTACCATCGGAAAGAATTTTATAACCGGTCTCCTGATGTTTGGACGCTACCAATGCCTTGTGGGTCATCTGGAAACATCGCTCCCATTGAGCTGAGTTAAAGGAAAGGCCCAATTCCTCCTCCCACTTAAGGCAGAAGGGAGGGGGGGAGCTATCTCAGCTTGAGAGCAGTAATTTATACAGAAATGAAAGGGAATGCCTCATTCCAGCAGACGACACCACCACTGACTCAAAAGCCGTGAGGGGCCTTGTCAAGTGGCCTCTGGACTTAATCTTATGAAAGAAGTGGGCAAGCTGGCAAATTGAAATGAGGCAGATGCAGGATTGGGGCCTCTCCAAAGATGTCGCCAAGCGGCCGCAACTTCCCTTCAGAAGCTACCTGATGCAAACGCAGGGGTGTTTTTCTTCGTTCCACCCAAGAATACATTTGGCGAGATACCCGGGAGGAAGTCAGGGTTGTCTGTAATAGGCAGGCAAGGGCCTCCATGATCTATAAGAGAATGGAAGGTCCTGTGGTAGTAAAGGACGGACATGGTCTGCCTCACACAGAAAGAGGAAGACATGCCATCACCCAGAGCAGGAGTCCAGGTCCAGGGAGAACCGCCACCGCGGAAGAACTAACATCCTCAGCTAAACCGACCCAAAGCTTCCTATCTTATCTGCAACCAGCGCCAGGAACCTCAAATAGGCCGAGGCTAAATAATAGAGCCTACAATCGGGTAGTCCCGTGCCACCCTCGGCCTTAGACCTGTCAACGTGTCGTATGCTATGCGCGGTCTAGCGCGGACCACACAAAAGCTGTAAAACATCTCTGAAGAAGCGGTCCAAAACTGCACGGGGACATGTATGGGAAGTTTGAAAGAGATATAGGAACTTGGGAAGAATAGACATTTTCAATCGGTTGATTCTGCCGAACCAGGATAATTCCTTATTCTGCCAGCTATCCAGATCCCGTTTGGTTTTACGCAGCAGAGGGAGAAAGTTAGTAGCATAGAGCCTCGACAAGTCTTCAGAAATATGCACCCTCAAATATGAAATACCCGCCCCAGGCCACCTGAAAGTAAAGTTGGGACTGTAGAGAAGCCTGGTCTCGGGCAGGGATTCCGACCCCAAGGACCTCAGATTTGGACATGTTTATTTTGAAATTTGACCAGTCCCCAAAGTTTTTGATTACAGCCCTCAGAGCTGGAAGGGAACTGTGAGGGTTTGTAACATAAACCAAAAGGTCATCGGCAAACGCCGAGCATTTATACTCCCGGGCTCCAATGGTGGATCCCTTAATGTCCGGGTTAGATCTGATGGCCCGCCATCAAACTCTCCATTACTAGAACGTATAATAACGGGGACAAAGGACAGCCCTGCCTAGTCCCATTTGAAATGGAAAAGGAGGCAGACAGGGTGCCATTTACCTTGAGACGAGCAGAGGGCGCGCGATACAGAGCAGCAATCCTAGCCAAAAAATTAGGGCCAAGGCCCCGGTGGCTGAGGGTCTGGTGCAGAGAAGGCCACGAAATACGGTCGAACGCCTTCTCTGCATCCAGCGACAACACCATCAGCGGGATCCTATGGGATCGAGCATGGTGGATAATATCCAAAGTTTTAAGCGTATTATCGCGCGCCTCCCTGCCCGGGACAAAGCCCACCTGGTCTGGGTGGATTATCGAGGTTAGGATAGGGTTAAGCCTGTTGGCTAACATTTTGGCGTATATTTTCAGGTCGACATTTAACAGGGAGATAGGCCGGTAACTGCCGCAGCATTGGGGGTCCTTGCCAGGCTTGGGAATAATAGCAACATGTGCCAGCGTAGTCTGAGCGGGGAAGTGGGTGTCAGCTGAGATGGAGTTGAAGGCGTTCAAAAGCACCGGGCTGAGTAAATCCCGGAAGGTTTTAAAAAATTGTCCTGTAAAGCCATCTGGCCCTGGGCTTTTTCCACCTGGAAGATCCTTAATGACCGACTGCAACTCCGTCAGAGCGAATGGTTCCTCCAGTGCCATCTATGACCGAAGCCGGGATTCTAGAGGATAGGGATGGGTGGGGGAACACTCCCGGCTGATGGGGCTGGGAGGGGGAGGGAAGGTTATACAATTTGGAATAGAACGAATGAAAAGTTTGAGCAATGTCCTCAGTGCGATGAACCACAGCAGTCGAGGTAGTTTTGATAACAGGGATATGGGACTGGGCCATGCGGGAGCAGACTGCCCTGGCCAACATCCGTCCACATTTGTTGCCGTATTCATAAAATGAACTGCGGCATTTTTGGATGAAACAGCCCCAAGAATTCTCCAGAAGGCGTCGTACCTCCAGACGTGCCGTCAGCAGTTCTCGAAGGACTGTATGGGAAAGGGCACCTTTGTGCACAGCCTCCAGCGCAGAGACCTTAGAAAGGGCTTTTGTGAGGGCAGCCGCTCTGTCCCTTTTAAGCCTGGCGCCATGTTTAATGAGAGTGCCCCGAAGCACGCACTTAAGAGCCTCCCATTGATTAGTTCTAGAAGTGGGGTCAGAGGTGTGGAGCGACAGGAACTGGGAGACCTGGCTCCTAATATCAGCGACACATAACTGGTCCAGAAGGAGAGACTCATTTAGCTTCCAATTCCAGACCTTCACACCTGTGGCTGGGAGTCGCAGAGTACAGAACACCGGGGCATGGTCCGACCACAGAATATTCCCAATTGAGGCAGAGACCGCCCAAGGTAGGGCAGAGTGCTGAACCATTATATAGTCTAAACGACTATAAGAGCCGTGGGGAGGAGAGAAGAAGGAGTAGTCCCTATCAGAGGGGTGCATGATCCTCCAGACATCGCAGAGCTGGAGAAGTGAGAGGGCTCTTTTCACCTTCTTAATGGCCGAGTATGCTAAAGCTGACTTCCCAGAGGAGTTATCCAACGTGGGATCCAGCGTAACATTAAAATCCCCACTGAATATCACTGTCCCCTGAACCAACGGGAGGGAAATGTCGGTCAGCGTCTCAAAGAAACCTGCCTGGCCCACATTCGGAGCATACGCATTTATGATAGTAAACAGCTGGCCATTGATGGAAAGAGTCAAGATGAGGTAACGGGCCCCTGGGTCAACAGTACAGCTGACGACCTGATGGGTCAAGGACCGATGAATCGCTATGGCAACTCCCCTGGACCGGGACTCGTGACAATTAGCAAAGTGCCACGAAGTATAGTATTTACTCTTGATGTTAGGGGCATGTCCTACCTTAAAATGGGTCTCTTGGAGGCATACAATTTGGACCCTGGCGCGATGAAATTGGTAGAGAACCTGCGCCCGTTTCTCCGGCGTGTTCAGACCCCTCGCGTTAAAGGAGGCGATGCGGAGATCCATCTAGACCGGAGTTGAATGGAGACTTCAGTCCGCACCAGGCCGGGACAGGCCTCCAACTCCGGAACCACTGCTGCAGAAGAAGGAAAGGGGGAAAAAAGAGGGAAAGGGCGGGAGGAGGAAGAAGAAAGAGAGAGAGAAAAACAAAGAAGAAAAAAAAAAAAAAACCCCAACACCCACACACACTCAGACAAGCAAGACGCAAGACACAAAAACCCAAAAGCAGGCGTCTAAGTCCTGCCCGTTAACTAAACAAGATAGTAACAAGAAATGTGGATCCTGCCAAGTTAAGTGAACTCAAAGCAGGAGTTCCGCCTACTGGGGGAATGTGGGAAAGCTCAGGAACATCAAGAAGACTCCTCGTAGCCATTACTATATTACACCTGATCAAGTCTAATCATGATGATAATAACCAGGCCGCCGTTGAGCCAATGTATAAGGGGAAACCTATGTAAACATCTAAGGGAGCATAGACAGGACCTTGGCATCATAACCTGCGGGGGATGTGTGGTGCCCACCAGGACACGTTAGAGGGGACAACTTCTCCCGCCAGCGAGTGCCCACCGTGGCAGTAAGTGGGGCTCCTCTAGGAAGATTCTCTGGAACAGCGTCCTCAGGCAGGGTTCATAGGGGGAGAGCGACGCGGATCCCGAGCCACGTGGCCCCCAGAGCTTGGTCGCAGGTCCCTCTGCCTCCCCTGCAGTGGGGCAGTGGTCGGCGGAGTGGAAATAAGATGCAATCGTCTCTTCCGCAGGGGTGGCTTAAAGGCTAGGGAAGCCAAGTTCGGCCAATCTGGGAGTGAAAGGTCCTCGATCTGAAGAGCCTTTAGTACCACTGGAATGTCCTTCGCCGACCGGATCGTCAGAGTTTGCTTAGGTAAACGAACATGCAGCGCAAAGGGGTATCCCCAATGAAAGGGAATATTTTTCTCCTTCAGTATATCCAAGAGTGGGTTCAGGGCGGTCCTCTGGGCTAATGTGAGACGAGATAAGTCCTGCAAAATCCTAATGGGAGCGCCCTGATAGGACAGTGACTTGCGGCGCCGAGCTTCGAAGATGATGTCTTCTTTCATGGCAAAAAAGTGAACCCGGCATATGACATCTCGTGGCCTTGGATCTGCAGGGTTAGGAGGTCTCAGCGCTCTGTGGGCCCTGTCCAGTTCAATATGAGCTGTAGGTGGGCGCCCTAAAAGGTCGTTAAAGATGGCCGTGACCACTGCAAACAGATCAGCATTAGGGACCGATTCGGGAAGGCCTCTGATGCGTAGGTTATTGCGCCTGCTACGATTTTCAATGTCATCTAAATGCTGTTGCAGGGCGAATATTTGAGCTGAGTGGTGCGCCACCTCATCAGTGACCGATGCCAGATTAGCGGAGGTCTGGGTCTGAGCCTGATCTAAATCGTCCACTTTTGTATGCAAGGAGGATAAATCAGCACGGAGGCTGGCAAATTCCCCAACCATCTGTGTAGACAAAGTGGAGATGTCGGCTTTTGAGGGGAGCGACTGCAGTAGTTGTTTCAGGTCGGCTAATGTCACTGGCCTGTTTTCATCCAGCGAAACTGGAGAGTTATTGACAGAAAGAGACGCATGCTCCTGGGCAGTACTTGATACTGGTGCCCCAAAGATCGCAGGTGTACCCCGTAGGCTGTCAGACAGGAACGCAGGAGCAGGGGAGGCCCCCCGGGCAGGTAGAGGTTGCCCCCCACAGTGTTCAAGAGAAAGTCCAAGCGCCCGTGGGCCAGTGGCAGGCAGCGAACTCCCAGGTGAGGCCGCCAGCCTAGGTAAGGGGGACATGTCCCATGAAGATCCCGTGGACCAATTGGGGGATCCCGCTGCAGGCGGATGTGGACCCAATGTGCTGGGAGAAAGAGAGCTCCTGGATCTCTGAGGGCACGGGCTCCCCCCAGTGTGTTGCCACGCTGATATAGCAGAGGTGCTCATGGGATCCGATCCCTGTGGGTAAGGGCCTGCAAGCTGTGGGGCCTGGAGAGCAGAGCAAGCCCCCTCCAGCTGAGGTGCCATCAGTGCCCCAGGGAGTATAGGGGAAGAGGGGCCACTATCAGGGCGATCAGGAGCCGGGGCACAGTCCACTAGTGCCATGTGAGTGCTTCCAGTTAAGTCCGGGTGAGAGCAGGAGCCGGTCTGATACGCGCAGGGAGAGCTCAGAGTGAGCGCCGGCAGCTCCGGCTGCGCACGGCTCTCAGCTGCAACAGGCGGTGACTCACCCCGGTGCGTCGGAGAAGCAGCGCTTCCATTTCGGGTCCCAGGCGCCGGAGGAGAAGGACGAGTGTCCGAAGTCTCCGTCTCCAATTGCAGGTACAGCGCCGCGTGTTGCCGGGGAGTCCCTCGGAGCCTCGGGGAGGGCGGGGATGATAGCGCTCCTCTTCTTTGCAGGTCAGCGTCCGGGGAGCTTGATAGAGACGCCACGCGGCGTCGGCCATCTTGCGGCCCAGCGGGGCCGAGAGCCGGGAGCGAGGATGCGGGCTTCACCGGCGGGAAGAACGCCCCAATGTCCTCCTGGTTAGTGCCAGAGCGCGGGGTGCCCTTGGGTCTTTGTCTTTTGCCAGTCTTCCCCATGTTGATTGAGGATAATGGCCTGGAAAAGCTGGAGACTGTGAGGAGCTCTGAGATGCGTGTCTTCACACGGCCATTGCCAAACCACGCCCCCCATGTACACCTTTTTTAATTTTATTTATTAGTATAATGGCGTATATTATATTTTAAGATTTTTTAAATTTTTTTCACACTTATACATTTAGTCCCAGAGGGGACGCGATTGCTTGTACGTCCTTCTGCAATAAATATATACTGCAGAAAGGTGTACAAAGATGAGGCTCCTACAAGTCTTAGGAGCAGTTACATGGCAGCCATGAAAGCCTTCATTAGGCTCCTGGCTGCTATAGCACCTCCCAATCTCCCAAGACACCCACTGTAAGGCTATGTTCACACGGCTAATATCTAGTACGCGCCGCAATACGGCATGTGTTTTGGAAACACGCGCTGATCAGCGTGTAATTCCAAAGCACGGGGGGGTCCGCCGGCCCCATAGGCATGCATTGTCAGTGGCGCATATTCGCCGCTAACAATTGACATGTTCTCTATGAGAAGTATGGATTACCGTAATTGCGGAGCGCATCTCGCTTGTATTAGAGCGCAAATACAACGCGAAAATGAGCGCCGAAAAGGTGAAACATAGCCTTAGAGTGCTTTCACACAATCTGTTCTTGGTGTGTTTTAGATGCGGGTTTTTTTTTTGCATCATGCTCAGCACTAATTGCTGTGCATTTCCGGAAAAATTTTTTACCAAAAACAGACTGTGTGACCTTTAGGTGATGTTCGCACAGTGTTCTGGATCTCATTTTGGATCCGTTTTTAGATGCGTGTTTGGATCCGTGTTACGGACCCTAAACCAGGCATCCTCAAACTGCGGCCCTCCAGCTGTTGGGAAACTACAACTCCCATCATGCATTTATATAAACTATAACAGTGGGAATGATGGGAGTTGTAGTTTCCCAACAGCTGGAGGGCCGCAGTTTGAGGATGCCTGCCCTAAACGGACCCAAACCCACATCTAACATCGTGCAGTGTGATTTCCATTGCTTTCAATGTAAAACACACATAAGCGTTCAGACGAGTGATCGCCGATGTGTGTACTTGCGTCTTTCGGATCCGTTCAAAGAATCGTCATGTCGGTTCTTGATCCGGAAGACGCAGCCGACGCCCTGTTTAATACTATAGGGCTATATATAGCCAAAAAATCACCCAAAAGACCTTTTTTTGGGGAAAACGTTTCCCGCAGCATTTTGAATACTTTTTTCCCGGACCCAAAAAGGGAAATCCAAAAAGGTGTAACCGCCGTGGGGGAACATTCTCTTGGGGTAAATAGTGAATGGATTTTTGTTTTGGGGCGTTACAGAATAAAAAACATAAAACCACTTTTCCCCCTTTTGTCCTTTTTTTTTATGCATTTTCCAAAAATGCAAAAAGGGCGTTCCCCCCCCCCCACCACCCCCATCAGCCCAAATTTAGCCCGACTGTATCCAGCATAGGGTTTCTCTTTGGGGGCTTTCACACAGTGCGTTTTTGGTAAATTTTAAAAAATTTTTTTTTTCCAAAAAATGAGAGAAAATTAAATTTCTTTTCATTTCTGCAAAAAAAGACCAAAAATGAAACCGTTTTAAAGCCCTTTGAGGACTCAGCGTTTGGTTGGACAAACACCTACAACCACTGGTATTGAGATCACCCAGTGACATCAGGGACTAAAGGGAAGTATTGAAGGGGGGTTCCAGGTCCTATTCATGCTCGGTTGTCCTAGTATAAATAGAAGATAAAGCTTTTTCCTTCCCCCCCCGGACGGGTCTCCTTCAGCCCCGGGTTTGCCGACCCCCCGGCCCACCCCGGGGTAAAGGGCACGGAACTTTTCATCAGTCATTTGACAGCTGCACCCAATTCCCCAGGCCACAACCCCCTTGCACTCCCCTTTTGGCCCTGTGATTGGCTGCAGCGGGTTATGTGAAGAATGAACTTTTCCGGGGTTTTTCGAAAGGGATGACCGGGCGGACCCGGGACTAAAGGGAAAGACGTCCGGGGGGGAAAGGGGAAAGGGTTTTAAATTTTCTATTTATACTGGGAAAACCCGAGCAGAATGGGCCCCAAAACCCCCCCTTCAATATTTCCCCTTTAGCCCTGTGTAACGGGGGTGATCTCAATCCCAAGCCCGGGAACCCCCCCCTTTAAAAAACATTTTGGATAAGAAGAATGGGAAAAAACCTTTCTCCCGGGAGGTTACAGCCCCCCCCCCCCCCCCCACCCCACTTAATAAGCACCATTGGGTTTATACATGACCTCAGAAAACTTTTTTGCCACTTTCCTCCTGTTTTTTAAACAAAATTATTTTTTTATTTGTTTCAAAACAGGGCCCTCATGGGGTGTGCCCTTCACCGTCGTTGGCAAATATTTATGTTGGGAAGAGAAATGTATGTATTTTGTTGGATATCTTTTGGTTTTTAAAAAGATAAATTTGGGTTCACGGTTTTCATCCCCGGGGGCCAGGGGCTGCCCGATCTCCCTTTGCCCCTGCCCCCCGGCGGAAACATTAAAAGGGGGTTGCCCTCACTACATTGGAATTAAATCTCACCTAAAGTCCTGTTTTTTGGTTTCCTTTGAATTCGGGGGGCGTTTTTTCTGGCTTTTTACTGGGGCTGCAGTGGGAAGCCAGGTCTGTGCTAAAAGCAACCAGTTCTGGCACCCTATCAGGAGAGATCAAACAGGTCTGTAGCTATTTTTACCATGCTGGCGCCTATCAGGAGAATCAAACACCCTGTACTATGGGGAACCAGTGCGGGCCAGCCTATAAAGGAGAGTTTAACGGGTCTGTACTATAGAAAAACCAGTTTCTGGCAGCCTATCAGAGAGATCAAACGGTTTTGTAGCTATAGTGACCGTGCGGGGCAGCCTATCGGGAGAGATCAACAGGTCTGTAGCTATACCCAACCTTGCTGGCACCCTATCAGGAGGAAAAAACCCCGGTCTAACCCTAAAGTGACCAGTGCTGGCACCCTATGGAAGATAAAACGGGTCTGTAGCTATAAGAAAACCAGTGCGGGCCCAGCCTATCGGGAAGAGTTTTAAACAGGTCTGAAAGCAATAAAACCCAAAGGTTTGGCACCATATAAGGGAAGTTCAAAACATTTTCTGTACTAAATTTGACCTTTGCGGGCAGCCTATTCATGAGGACCAAACGGGGTTCTATAGCTAGCAACCAGTAAATGACAGCCTGTCAGGAAAGATAAAAACATTTTGGGTAGCAATATTTGACCTGAGGACCCTTGAGCAGCCCAAAACAAGGGGGGAAAATCTGGGAACAGTAGGACACTGGGAATGGACACATATTTTCAAAGTGACTTTTTTTTGCAAGATCTTAACATATAAAACAGCGATCCCTGTATGAACGACCCCCTTTTAAAACCCCGTCTCCCTTGTGGTAGCAGTGCCGGCGCTGCGACCGCCGGGCAGGTTTTTAAAAACACCTATTCCCCGCTCCCCGCCCATGG
This sequence comes from Phyllomedusa bahiana, assembly GCA_025379985.1. Lineage (NCBI taxonomy): Eukaryota > Metazoa > Chordata > Amphibia > Anura > Hylidae > Phyllomedusa > Phyllomedusa bahiana. The sequence continues at coordinate 31,763 of JAODAL010032604.1, read as the reverse complement.
ACCCTGTTTTTTGCGACCCCCTCTCGGAACATGAAAAATTATTTTCCTTCATTTGTCTCCCTTCCTGGGGTGATTTCAAAAGCGAGTAAAATTGTCAGTGCCCTTTTTCCGGTTTTAATTTTATGGCCGGCACGCACTTCGGCACCCCCATCATAAAAATTTTAAACCAAAAGGGAGAGTTCCTAAAACCTGTGGACATTCTAATAAAGTCTCACTCAGCGGGGGCCACGGGATAGTGGGCCGCTGAATTTTGAAAATAACATTTTTTCAAGGGAAAAGATTTAGGACACATGAAAAAGAACTGGGCTGCGGCAGAAGTCTGGCCTTCTCTCAGCCGAAACCTGGCGCACTCTGTTTACTATATTTATAACCAGGGGGCACCCCCCAATAACAGGTTTCGGTTACAAAACGCCCGCGGGAATTGTTAAAGCGCCGAGACGGGGGCGTGCGGAGGCGTCACACTACAACCAAATGAAAGGGTTTCACATAAAAACTTTTGGGATGGTAAATCCAGGGCATTTTCTGTGGAAAAAGGGAGACAAAATTTTAAAAGGGTTTTCCTGGGGGCCAGAATGTCGCTTTGTACTAGAAAAAAGCCCAAATCAAAGACCCCCATAGAACAGGTTTTATAGATTCCCCGCATTCTACTGTACACTAATAAAAAGGGCCCAAAAAAAATTTGGGGCCAAACCCCATACATTTTCCCCCCTTATTATCATTTTCCCGTATTATATTTTTATGCACCCTTCCCCTGTCCCCGGAAATTTCCCCCCTGGGGGGATCGGAGCTTTTTTTCCTTTTAAGGGGGTTTAAAGAGGCGAGAACTTTATTTTTATTATTTACGCAAAAAGCTGCTATTTGTCATTTTTTGGGAGGAGTTGCAGAAACCCCTTTAACAGGTTCTGGGCACAGAAAGTGGCATTTCGTCCCTTAAAGCTTATTAAAGGGGTCGTCCCGTTTTGGGAATTTCTCTTCCCTGGCTGCTCGTTGCACACACTCAGAACGCCACTAGAAGTGAATGAGGGGGACACCGCTAGCGCCGCCCCCCCTTATTTCCCATGCAAGGGCCCCGGGTTTACAGCAAGCAACAGTGAAGGGGAAAATTTTTTAGAACAACGACCCCTTTTAAAAAAACCGGGGGCACATTGGGGCCCCCCAAACCCCAAAAAGGATCCCGGGATTTTCCTTTCAAAAATGTACATACATTATTTACGTCTGACACCTGGGACTTGTAGTCCCCCCTCAGTATAAACTGACGGCCCCCTGAAAAGGGAAAGGGGTTCCCCTTTAAAATTTCAAAATAAAACAAAAGGGGGTTTTAAATAACATAAAATAACTTTACTTCAGGGAACACATCCAACAGTGGCAGGGGCCCGGCGGCAAAAGGTGCCCCAACAAAGAAGAACATCAACAGGATAAAATCTTCTTTAAAAAATACATAAAAAAAAGTGGGAAAACCAGAAACTGCAAGGGGTTTAAATTTCCCCCAAAGTCCAAACGGTGCCCGGGGCCACGTGAAAAGCCAAGTGGGGGCTGGAGGGGAAACAACAGGTGGGGTTTGCTCCGACCCTGGGCCCCCTTGTGCCTCCAACAAAGGGATTGCCATCTACCCTTTCTCTTCCGGGGGGGTCACGTTAAAACGAGGTGTAGGATTTCTCCGTCAGAGGGCAGAATCTCCTGGTGTGGGCACGGTCGCCTGTAGCCCCGCACTGCGGGCAGGTGTAGCAGCGCAGGATAGGGCACACCACCTTGCCAGCGGAGTCCTTCACGGAGTGAGTGGTGTAGAAGCTGGGCGCCTCTTTATTGTGCTTGCAGAAGTGGCAATGGTCAGAGCCCCCCCTTAATGTGCCAGGATCGCTGGGTGGGGGTCCTGAGGCTCCAGGTGGCAGGGGGGGATCTGCTGTCCTCCATGTTTCTGTGGGCACCTGCTGTTGCTGGCCTGGCCCTTCTCTGTGCGGGGCGGGTGAGGTGTCCATAGCGCTGGGTGGGGGTGCCGCTGAGGGTTCCTCCGCGGTCAGGGGGGGAGAACATCTTCTTCCCGGTCCATGTTTTCTCTGTAGAGATCTGATGCTGCAGCTGGCCTGGCATTTCCCTGATGTTGTGAAGCTTCTTGGCTGTTGGCACCATCATGGTTGCTCCTCAGGATGGCATTCAGGGTGTCATTGAGCCCCAGATAGTCCCTCCACATATCAAAGGCCATGTCTTGTGCTGCTCTGGTGTCTGAGCTCGGGGAGCTGCACCTGCCTTATAAGTACCCCCTGTGCTCCCACATCCTGCACCCCAACCCCCAGCACAGAGGAAGTCACAACTCCTGGGGAGCAACGAAGACTGGTGCATCTGTGTCCTGGCACCATCCTCTCTGTGCCAATAGTAAGTGCACCAACCTGCACCCACATCTCATGTGCACCCTATAACCTGCACCCACATCTCATGTGCATCCTATAACCTGCACCCAGATCTCATGTGCATCTTATAACCTGCACCCAGATCTCATGTGCACCCTATAACCTGCACCCAGATCTCATGGTGGCACCCTATACCCTGCACCCAGTATCTCAATGTGCAGTTCCCATAACCTTCACCCCACTCTCATGTGCAGTCCTATAACCTCCCCTACATCTTCATGTGCACTCCATAACCTGCACCCACATCTCATGTGCATCCTATAACCCTGCACCCCATCTCATGTGCAAACCCCATAACCTGCACCCGAGATCTCTGGCACCCAATAAGCCTAGCACCCAGATCTCATGTGCATCCTATAACCTGCACCCAGATCTCATGTGCACCCTATACCCTGCACCCACATCTCATGTGCACCCTATAACCTGCACCCACATCTCATGTGCACCCTATAACCTGCACCCAGATCTCATGTGCATCCTATACCCTGCACCCAGATCTCTGTTCATCCCCATAAACCTGCCACCCAGATCTCATGTGCACCCATACCCCTGCACCCAGATCTCATGTGCACCCTATACCCTGCACCCAGATCTCATGTTCATGCCCATAACCTGCACCCACATCTCATGTGCACCCTATACCCTGCACCCACATCTCATGTGCATCCTATAACCTGCACCCAGATCTCATGTGCATCCCATAACCTGCACCCACATCTCATGTGCACCCTATACCCTGCACCCACATCTCATGTGCATCCTATAACCTGCACCCAGATGACATGTGCATCCTATAACCTGCACCCAGATGACATGTGCACCGATACCCAGCACCCAGATATCATGTGCATCCTATAACCTGCACCCAGATATCATGTGCATCCCATAACCTGCACCCACATATCATGTGCACCCCATAACCTGCACCCAGATATAATGTGCATCCTATACCCTGCACCCAATCCTCCCTGCGTGCATCCCATAAGCCTGCCCCCGATCTCATTTACAACCCATAACCCTGCAACACCCATATCTCAATCTGCACCCTATGATCCCTGCACCCAGATCTCATTGCATCCCATTAACCTGCACCCAGATCTCATGTCAACACCTATTAACCAGCACCTAGATCTCCATGTGCACCCAATACCCTGCACCCAGATCTCATGTGAGGCATCGCCATAACCTGCACCCACATTCATGTGCCATCCCTATTAACTGCGCCACATATCATGTGCACCCCATAACCTGCACCCAGATGTCATGTGCATCCCATAACCTGCACCCACATATCATGTGCATCCTATAACCTGCACCCACATATCATGTGCATCCCATAACCTGCACCCACATATCATGTGCACCCCATAACCTGCACCCCAGATCTCATGTGTCACGCCTATACCCCTGCACCCAGATCTCATGTGCATCCCATAACCTGCACCCACATCTCATGTGCATCCTATAATCTGCACCCACATATCATGTGCACACTATATCCTGCATCACAGAACTCAGTGCATCCCCATAACCTGCACCCTAAACCACATCTCATGTCATTCCGCAAAACCTGCACCCACATCTCATGTGCACCCTATAACCTGCACCCAGATCTCATGTGCATCCTATAACCTGCACCCACATCTCATGTGCATCCTATAACCTGCACCCACATCTCATGTGCATCCTATAACCTGCACCCACATCTCATGTGCATCCTATAAGTTCTATAACCTGCACCCAAATCTGGTGTATTCACAAAACTCAACCGATCCTGCTGCAGTTTATGGGGGTTCACATACTTTTGGGGCCCCGGAGGTGATGGCGCCAGGACACAGCGGCAGATTCTTTACCGATCGCTCAAAGATACTAAGTCGTGCGACAATCGCTGCCTGCAGTACAGCACTGTGGACACTAGATGGCAGCAGCGCTCCCCGTGGCTGCGACTCGCTGCTGTTTGCTCCTGTATTGCGGAGCGGCTGAGGACACTGGGGGGATGGGAGGGAGTGGCTGGGACTTGTAGGTCTCTGTATTTCCTACTCTGTGCAGGTGACTTTCTCTTCAGATTAATGGGTTGGGGTCCCCTTTAATGGTTTGGATTAAAGCCCCCAACAATGGCTAATGATTAGTAACTGGGGGCTGCAGGGCTTAGCTGTGGGCAGTAGGGGGTCCTTATGGGGAGACCCTCATTCTTTCAGGCTGCTGTAATTGGACATTATATTTTGGGTTACTTTTTGCAGCTGACATTAAAGGGGAACTCCAGAGTCATAGGAATCATCTTCTCTGTGGATTCTCCCAGGACGGTGCGGTCAGACTGCTTGGAGCAGGATGTGGGTGACTGGCGTTGTTCCAGGTCAGTGGAGAAGTGCTGGGGACTGTGGTGGAGCCAGAGGAGTCGGGGTTCCTCCATGGGAGATGGCCTCCTATACCCAGTGTCTAAAGCCAAGGTAAAGCCTCACGTACCTGTGCGGATGAGGGGCCACACTTTACCTGTGCAGATGAGGGGTCACACTTTACCTGTGCGGGAAGATGGAGCCACACTTTAACCTGTGCAGTATGAGGGATCACACTTTACCTGGTGGCGGATGAGGGGGCCACACTTTACAATTGTGCGGAATTGAGGGGCCCCACATTTACTGTGCGGATAAAGGCCACACTTTACCTGTGGCAGTATTGTATGGGGCCACACTTTAGCCTGTGGCTGGATGAGGTGGGGCCACACTTTACCGTGCGGAAAATTGGGCCACACTGTTACCTGTGCAGAATGAGGGCCACACTTAACCTGGTGGCAGTATGAGGGTGGGCCACACTTTACAACCTGTGCTATGAGGGGCCACACTTTACCTGTGCTGATGATGGGGGCCACACTTTAGCCTGTGCGGAATGAGGGGCCACACTTTACTGTGGCGGCATAAAGGTCCACACTTTACCTGTGCGGGATGAGGGGCCACACGTTAAGCCCTGTGCGGATCGAAGGTGGGCGACACTTTAGCCTGTGCGGATGAGGGCCACCTTTTAACCTTTGGCAGATGATGGGGCCACACTTTACCTGTGCGGGATGGAAGGGGGCCACTACTTTACTGTGCGGATGAAGGGGGCTCACACTTTTACCTGAGCGGAATGTGAGGGGCCACACTTGTACCTGTGCGGAATGGGGGGTCACACTTTACCTGTGAGGATGAGGTGCCACACTTTACCTGTGCGGGTAGAGGGCTCCACTTACCTGTGGCGGATGTAACAGGTGGGCACCCTTTACCTGTGCGGGATGAGGGGGCCACACGTTACTGGCGGCATGGGGGCCACACTTTACCCCTGGTGCCCGGGGATATGAGGGGCCACACTTTACTCTGTGTGGGATGAGGAGCCACACTTTACCTGTATGGATGAGGGTCCACATTTTACCCTGTGCAGGATGATAGGCCACAACTTTACCTGGCGGATGAGTGGGCCACACTTTACCTGTGCGGATGAGGGGGCACATCACTTTACCTGTTGCGGAAGAGGGGGCCACACTTTTACCTGTGCGGATTGAAGGGCCACACTTTACCTGTGGAGGGGAATATGGGGCCACACTTTACCTGGCGGATGGGGGGCCACACTTACCTGTAGCGGGGAAGGGGGGTCACACATTTACCTGTGCGGGTTGAGCGGGGCCTACACTTTAACCTGTGTGGATGAGGGTGCCACACTTTACCTGTGCTGATAGGGGCCGTACTTTATACCTGTGCGGATTAGGGGCAACACTTTACCTGTGGCGGATGAGGGCCAGCACTTTAACCTGTGCGATGAGGTCCACACTTTACCTGTGGCTTAAGGGGGGCCACACTTTACCTGTGCGTAATCGGGGGATCCACACTTTACCTTTGCGTATAATGGGCCACACTTTACCTGTGCGGATGAGGGGGCCACACGTTACCCTGGGGGATGGGGGGCCACACTTTACCCCCTTGGGGATGAGGCGCCACCTTTACCTTTGCGGATGAGGGGCCACATTTTACCTGTGGGGGAGGAGGGCCAACTTTCCCTTTTGGGGAGGGGGGCCACACTTTCCCGGGTGCGGATGGGGGGCCCCCTTTTCCCTTGGGGGAGGGGGGTCACATTTTCCCTGTTGGATGGGGGGCCACACTTTACGTGTGGATGAGGCCACACTTTACCTTTGGGGATGGGGGGGCCCCTTTACCGTGGGGATGGGGGGCCACACTTTCCTGTGCGGTTGGGGGGTCACACTTTACCTTGCGGTTGAGGGGCCACACTTTCCCGTGGGATGTGGGGGGCCCCACACTTTACCTGGTGGGTTTGGGGGGCACATTTTCCCTGTGCGGATGGGGGGTCACATTTTAACCTTAGGATGAGGGGCCACACTTTACCTGTGGGTTTGAGGGGGCCCACCTTTTACCTGTGTGGATGGGGGGGGCCACACTTTACCTGTGTGGATGTGGGGACACTTCCCTTTTGGGGGTTTTAGGGGCCCACTTTACCTGTTGGATGTGGGGGCCACATTTTCCCTGTGGGGGGAAATGGGGGGGGTAAACCCCTTTACCTTGGGTTGAGGGGCCACCTTTACCTGTGTGGGGGGGCCACACTTTACCTGTGGGAGGGGGGCCCACATTTTAACCTGTCCCCAGGGGGGGGCCCCAATTTTTCCCCCGTATGGATGAGGGCCACATTTACCTTGTGGATAGGGCCACATTTTAAAACCTGTGCGGAGGGGGGCCACACTTTACCTTCGGAGGGGGGGGCCACACTTACCGGGGCGGTGGGGGGTCACACTTTTCCTGTGCGGTTGTGGGGCCACACTTTACCTGTGTGGATGTGGGGGCCACACTTTACCTGTGCGGTGGGGGCCACATTTCCCTGTGGGGATGAGGGCCACACTTTACCTTTTGGGGATGAGGGGCCACACTTTACCTTGGGGATTAGGGGCCACACTTTACCTGTGCAGATGAGAGGTCACACTTTACCTGTGCGGATGGGGGGTCACACTTTACCTGTGCGGATGGGGGGCCACACTTTACCTGTGTGGATGTGGGGGCCACATTTTACCTGTGCGGATTAGGGGCCACACTTTACCTGTGCGGATGAGGGGCCACACTTCACCTGTGTGGATGAGGGGCCCACACTTTTACCTGGGGGATGGGGGGCCACATTTACCTTTCCGATGGGGGGCCCACATTTTACCTGTGCTGATGAGGGGGGCCACACTTTCCCTGGCTGATGAGGGGCCACACTTTACCTGTGCGGATGGGGCCACACTTTACCTGTGGGGGATGAGGGGGCCCACTTTACCTGTGCGGATGAGGGGCCACACTTTATCTGTGGGGATGAGGGGCCACACTTTATCTGTGCGGAGGGGGGGGCCACATTTTATCTGTGCGGATGGGGGGGCCAAAATTTACCTGTGCGCTGAGGGGCCACACTTTACCTGTGCTGATGGGGGGGCCCCACACTTTACCTGTGCGGGATGGGGGGCCACACTTTACCTATGCAATGAGGGGCCAATTTTACCTGTGCAATGAGGGGCCAACTTTTCCTGTGCGGAGGGGGGCCACACTTTACCTGTGCGGAGAGGGGCCACACTTTCCTTGCGGATGAGGGGTCACACGTTCCCTGTGCGGATAGGGGCCCACTTTATCGTGGGGGATGAGGGGCCCACTTTACCTGTGCATGAGGGGGCCACACTTTACCTTGCTGATGAGGGGCCACACTTCCCTGGTGGGATGGGGGCCCACACTTTCCTGGGGGATAAGACCCACCTTTACCTGTGGGGAGAGGGGCCACACTTTACCTTGCGGATGGGGGGGCCCACACTTTACCTGTGCGGATGGGGGGGCCACACTTTCCCCTGTGCTGACAGGGGCCCCCACTTTCCTGTGCTAACGAGGGGCCACACGTTACCTGTGCGGATGAGGGGCCACACTTTACCTGTGCGCATGAGGGGCCACCTGTATTGTATGGGAAACTAAAGGTGCCGGCTTATTATAAAAAAAAGGTTTTGTATAAACGCTTCCAAGAAGTGAGCAAGAGAAGAAGAGCTGTGGAGACTGCAGCTCGTTTTTTCTTTTGTGTCTATGGGGAAAAAGGGCGGTCGAAATTTTTGGCGCTTTTAAAAAACTAAAAGCACCGAAAATACAATCACTTTCATGTGCAGTGTAGACAGAGTCTTAGGTATCCACACGACCGTAATAATCTGTAGAGACGGTCCCCCAACCTTTTTTCCACCAGGGACCGGTTTGTGCACGACAATTATTCCACCCCCCCAGGGGAGGGGGGGGAATTAGGGGGGGGTTATGGACGGGGTTTTTGTTTAAATCACCACAAATACCCCCCCCCAATAAAGTGTATACTGGTAATTTGTATATGTATGGGGAAAACCAGTGTTTTTATAACGGAGACTGATTTCACTCGTGGTTCATATTATATTAATAATGTGATCCCAAGTGACAATCAGTCTGCAGTAATATTGATCATCATTATACTTCTTTATAATATACTTATGCAATCAGCTCTGTCTTTATAGAGATATATTCCCCCTGCAGTAATGATAGATATATGCCACTGTAGTCATGATAGATAAATACATGCCCCCTCCAGTAATAATAAATACATACCCCCTCCAGTAATAATATATGCCCCCTCCAGTAATAATATATGCCCCCTCCAGTAATAATAAATACATGCCCGCTCCAGTAATAATAAATACATACCCCCTCCAGTAATATATGCCCCTCCAGTAATAATATATGCCCCTCCAGTAATAATAAATACATGCCTCCTCCAGTAATATATACATGCCCCCTCCAGTAATAATATATGCCCCTCCAGTAATAATAAATACATGCTCCTCCAGTAATAATATATATGCCCCCCCCAGGAATAATATATGCCCCCTCCAGTAATAATAAATACCCCCTCCAGTAATAATATATGCCCCCTCCAGTAATAATATATGCCCCCCTCCAGTAATAATAAATACCTGCCCCCTCCAGAAATAATAAATGCCCCCTCCACAAATAATATATGCCCCTCCAGTAATAATATATGCCCCTCCAGTAATAATATATGCCCCTCCAGTAATAATACATGCCCCTCCAGTAATAATATATGCCCCTCCAGTAATATATGCCCCTCCAGTAATAATATATGCCCCTCCAGTAATAATATATGCCCCTCCAGTAATAATATATGCCCCTCCAGTAATAATACATGCCTCCTCCAGTAATATATGCCCCTCCAGTAATAATAAATACATGCCCCCTCCAGTAATATATGCCCCTCCAGTAATAATATATGCCCCTCCAGTAATAATAAATACATGCCTCCTCCAGTAATATATGCCCCTCCAGTAATAATATATGCCCCCTCCAGTAATAATAAATACATGCGCCCTCCAGTAATAATATATGCCCCTCCAGTAATAATATATGCCCCCTTCAGTAATAATATATGCTCCTCCAGTAATAATATATGCTCCTCCAGTAATAATATATACCCCCTCCAGTAATAATATATGCCCCCTCCAGTAATTATATATGCCCCCTCCAGTAATAGATTCATGCCCCCTCCAGTAATAATATATGCCCCCTCCAGTAATAATATATGCTCCTCCAGTAATAATATATGCGCCCTCCATTAATAATATATGCCCCCTCCAGTAATAATATATGCCCCTCCAGTAATAATATATGCCCCTCCAGTAATAATATATGCCCCCTCCAGTAATAATATATGCCCCTCCAGTAATAATATATGCCCCTCCAGTAATAATATATGCCCCTCCAGTAATAATACATGCCTCCTCCAGTAATAATACATGCCTCCTCCAGTAATAATATATGCCCCTCCAGTAATAATACATGCCTCCTCCAGTAATAATACATGCCTCCTCCAGTAATAATACATGCCTCCTCCAGTAATATATGCCCCCTCCATTAATAGATACATGCCCTCTTGTAGTAACAGCCAGATTACTTAAAAAAAAAAAAAAAAAGAAATGTACTCACCTTTCCCGATCCCTGCAGACGCTCCCTCCCAGCAGCCGGCGTCCGGCAGGACCCAGCGGAGCAGCGTGTGTGACACCTCTGCTTCATCACCCCCCCTGCCGCCTCTAATGTGTAGATGCGGTGCTAAAGTGAGCGCCACATCTATATCAATATGGAAAGCAGGGACGGTAATGAAGCACCCCTGCTTTCTCCTTGGGCAATGCTCCTGTGCGCAGCTGCTAATAACTTGTAATTTTCCGTAATCCGGCCGCGCAGCGTAGATGCCGCCCCGCCTGGACTAAAGTCAGGGGCCCCCAACCCGCCGGCCTAGACCACACGGGGCCGGGCGCAGCTCTGCCGGTCCGGCCGGGGGTTGGGGACCCCTGCTGTATTTATTTTATTTAGTGTGAAATTTTAAAAAGGTGTAAAAAATTTAAAAAAAATAAAAAATTAAAAACAACTGTAATAATTTCTACGTGAGCTTAAACTATGCCCCCAATTAATGCAGACCCCGAATTTTAGACCCTAGACCTCTGTGTTTTTTTTTTTTTTTAATTGTGTTTTTTTTAAACATTTTTTTTTTCCAATAAAATAATACATATAGAATAGTGGCTGCTTAAAACCAGAGAAAAAAAAATTTGTCAAGTACAAAATGCAAATACTACATAGTGATCACATGAAAGACTAAGAATAAGGCTATCTCGCCGTCTTGCCGCCTCGAATGACTTAAATTTTCACCAAATAAAGACCCCCTCATGTCAGTTATTTACTTCTCAAAAATCTCAACGGAGGATAAAAATTATTAAGCACTACCAATGAGTAGAGCTGACTAAACACGATCAGGCAAACTAGAAAAGCAAAAAAAACTTGGGGGAGCACATGGGGAAAGGGAAGGGGGGGGGGGGAGGGTTGAAGAAGTTTTTAGGAAGACCTGAGGACCATATGTGACCCGGGGTTCCCAGATTACATCATAGGATCCGGGTTGTCTGATAAGAGAAGTGAGACTTTTCCAAACCCCTGTATTTCACAAACCCGCGTTTGAGATCATAAGGAGGGTGGCTGGGCCCCCAAAGGGGGACGAGATCAAGCATTTAGGGCAGTCAAAGGGTGGAAATATTTTGGGGCTTTTCTTTTCGGGGCCTTTCGGGGGGTAAAATTCAAAAGGTGGGTTTTAAAAGGGTCAACGGATCTACAACCCAAAACATCTGAGAGAACCCCTGGCCTCCCCAAAAATCCCTGAAAAAGGGGGGGCAGTCCCAAAAATTGGGTTAGGGAGCCCGGATAGCCCCACACCGCCACACGCCCCTGAAAGTTGGGGGTTAACCGATAAGCAATTCTGGGGTATGGTCCCAAAAGCTCAGGATTTTTATATGGTTTTCTTGAAGCATGCAGGTCAGGATTTTCCGCCCTGTCCCAAAAAGTCTCCACATGCGATAGGGAAGCTTTCTACCAGGAAACTTCCCACTTATGCATAAGGATAAAAAAATTGGGAAAACCTTTGGCGGATCATGAATAATCGGTAAATAGCCGAAATGAGGCCTTGGACGACCAACGGACTTTCCGCCCCCTAAAGTTTCGGGGTCGAGAAGGGGGCACCTCCTTCAAAGTGTGCATCAAATGTTTATCTGCAGTAGGGAAACGTGCTCAGGGTGGGGAGGGGAAACCTATCTCGAAGGGCCCGGAAGGTATGAACCCGGGTTCAAAGTGGACAATATCCCCAAACCGGGAAAGACATTTTTGTTGCCATGGGGGGCAACGAATGCAGTGGTAACTAGCTGGCAGGGGGGGGCGTATAAAGAAAAGAGGACAAGAGGCCTCGAGACACCAAAGGAACCTAGATTGGGGACACTTTCCATATGGGCCCTTGTAAAAGCTATTGGGCCCATAGAGTATCCAGAGATCTTTAAACCCCTTTATTATGCCATAGGAAAAATATTGGGGTGGAGGGGGGCTAGCCACAATTTTTTTAATTTTCCCCAAAATTTTTATAAGCCGGAAGAGAGGGCCATGCCGGTACATACGCAAATGGTCGTCCATAATATTTCAAAATGCCGGGGCGCTAAACCCCCTCTTCCTTACTCACATCAACACTCCCCTTTTTCCCCCTCGGTGAGCCCCCTGACCCATATGTCTTAAGAATTGCCCCCGCCGCAAGACTTTAAACCCCAAACCGCCACGGAACGTCTCGAAATAAAAAAAGTTTTGGGGAGGATCGTCATTTTGACCGAGGCATGCAGCCAAAAAGGGGAAACGGGGGGGGAAATGCCATTTATATAGAAATGCCCTAAATTTCCGGAACAAGGGAGGAAAGTTGGCTTGGTACAGGGGCTTTTAAAGGGGAATCAGGTACACCCGGGGATTTAAGCGAAGAGGCTTGCCACTGGAACCCAAACCCAATCTGAAGCTCCCCAGGTGCGCCCCACATTTAAAGGGGGAATGCCTCGGTTTTTTTGGGGGTATTCACCTTAAAATCCGGAAAGTCTCCCAAAAATTCCTAAAGGGCCGTCAAAACCCAAAGGGGTGCTAAGGGCTTAAGGGTAAGAGACCATCCGCAAACAGAGATATTTTAAAGTCCCCCCTTCTCTAAAAACCCTTAACCCCCAGATGGAGGGATGGATCAATTTTAGCAGCCAAGGGTTCCATACAAGTATGAAAAAGGGGATAAAGGACACCTTGACGCCTCCGTTAAAATGTTAAGGCCCTGGTAGTCACGGCGAAAATTTTAAACCCGGCCGAGGGGGAGATATGGGCCACAGATACTTGTAAAAACGCCCTTCAGCCCAAAGGCCCTAAGGGTTTCCAACAAAAAAAGGGCCACTAAGGCGGTAAAAGGCCTTTTTTTCCGCATCAGGCTAACGGGCGCTTCCTCCTTGCGGGTTGAAACTTCAAATGATGTCAATCCCCCCTTTTTGTAATTTGCCCCCCCTCCTTGGGGGCCGGGGACAATCCCATTGATCCTTGGGGACTAACCGGAGCCAGTAGCCAACCTATTTGCCATAATTTGAATAAATTTTTATTCTGAATTTAAAAAGGGCAAGGGGCCCCTGTAATTTCACAACTCTGGGTCCTTTCCCGGTTTAGGTATAAGGGTGAGGTAGGAATGGGACATAGAACCTGGTATGTTGGCACCCCCTAGAAAACCATTAAAAACTGAAAGCATATGAGGCATCAGACCTCTGTGTTCAACAACCTTTATCAGCTACTTAGGAGACATGTATGAAAACTGTCTCGGTCTAAGACTTTCTTTGTTGCCCATAGCAACCAATCAGAGCCCATAGCAACCAGAGCCCATAGCAACCAATCAGAGCCCATAACAACCAATCAGAACCCATACTAACCAGAGCCCATAGCAACCAATCAGAGCCCATAACAACCAATCAGAACCCATAGCAACCAGAGCTCATAGAAAACAATCAGAACCCATAGCAACCAGAGCTCATAGCAACCAATCAGAGCTCATATCATCCAATCAGAGCCCATAACAACCAATCAGAGGTCATAGAAACCAATCAGACCTCATAGCGACCAATCAGAGCCCATAGCAACCAATCAGAGCCCATATTAACCAATCAGACCTCATAGCAACCAATCAGAACCCATAGAGACCAATCAGAGCACCTCTTTCATTTTTACAGAGCACTATATAAAATGAAAGAGATGCTGTGATTGGTGGCTATGAGCTCTGATTGGTGGCTATGGGTTCTGATTGGTGGCTATGGGCTCAGATTGGTTGCTATGAGGTCTGATTGGTTGCTATGGGCTCTGATTGGTTGCTATGGGCAACAAAGAAAGTCATAGACCGAGACAGTTTTCAGAATTAGAAACAATGTAACTGTATCTTTACTGAAAGTAATAGATCTCTCATCCAGCACTGAGCCCCATTAACCCCTTAGCAGGATGTACATCTCTACTAGCACCAAGTTCATTCTGATTACATTGATATGAACTGGGCTAGAACAACTATTAACCACTTATTTGAATATCATTTAAACAGTATATCCTAATATAGGAGCTTTTTATTACCATCTAAAAATGAAGACCAGTAATATAACTCAAACATCACATTATAGGTCTGAATGCCAATTAAATTCCTCATTGAGACCTTTTGGGACAAGAGATTCCATTTTATGGATCCAAAAGATCTCTCTTTATAACAACCGAGTTTTTATTTGATGTTCACTTGAACCATTAGGCCATGTCCCCACTGCACGGGTTTTCGGCCGGTTTGCGGTTTTGCAGACCGCCTGAAAAAACGGCCGAAAATGCGCACAATGTTGCTCTATGGAAAACCCGTGCAGCAGTCCCCACTGTCCCCACTGTCCCCACTGCACGGGTTTTCCGCCCGGCGGTTTTTCCGCCCGCGTGCCGCTCAAAAAACATTGAGCAAGCACCATCTTCCGTCCGGTTTCCGGACAGAATATGAACACCTCAATGGGAGGGGGGTGGGCTGTTCTTCGCTCATCGCGGATAAAATCCGTCCCCCCCGCGACCGTGGGGACGGCCGCAAAACCGGACAAATTGTCCTGTGCAGTGTGAACGCGCCCTTACTCTCTTTATGAAGGCGCCACCTGAGCTCACTACTATTATGTCGGCTTTCACAAGACGTCTCGCTGCCGTAGCGTCACCAAATCTCCTCCCAGTTTCCTTTTCTTCAGCCTTGTTGGTTTTAGCCTTACTTGGGATCTGTCTTCATTTAGTCTAATTTTAACCCTCCTAGAAGTCGGCCCTGTATAGACTTTGCCACGTGGGCGCTTTAATTTTTTGTCGTAGCCTTTTATAGGGATGCGGACGCCTTTCATGGGCTGATTTCTATTCTCCCCATTAATGATACTATGAGTGTATAGTGCGTCTGAGTGAATGGACGGGAGGTGCTCAGGGATTCTTGGCGGTCCCCAGTCAGCGGATCTCCTTTCTCCCAGAGAGGTGAGGCCCAGGCCAAGGCTTCATCTGAGAGCAGGCTGGTGATCAACGCCACCTTGGCGCGGTCAGATGGAAACCGATGAGCCAGGACCTCCGCAACACGTATGGGGGTCTCCGAAGTAACGGGCAGAGGCAGGTGCAGGCTGGGACTGGTCATGGCAGCAGGAGGCGGAGCTACAGCCGGTAGCGGAGCAGGTGCCAGTGCAGACACAGCTTCATCCAGACGGGTGGGATGGTCTGCAGCTTCTGGAACTCCAGGTGGACGCCATGACAGTTCACTATGACTGCGATGTCTGGCAGGGTCAATCTGGCCGGATCCATTGTATGGTCAATTCGTACTGTCACAATCCGGCAGTATCAGTATACACATCGGTACATGGCGGATCCTCTGGGCCCCTGCAAGCGTAGATGGTATAACTCACAGAGGTGGCCGAAGTACAGGACAGGACACAGCAGGTGTAGGCACGGGTGACAGAACACAGCAGGTGTAGGCACGGGTGACAGAACACAGCAGGTGTAGGCATAGGCAGGTAACGCAGTCCCAGGACTGTAGCACACTTGTTACAGCGACAGGTATACTGCAGGAAGTGGACTGGTGCAGTGGCAGGTATTCAGCAGGCAGTGGACTGGTACAGGGACAGGTATACAGCAGATAGTGGACTGGTGCAGCGGCAGGTATACAGCAGGCAGTGGACTGGTACAGCGACAGGTATACAGCAGATAGTGGACTGGTACAGCGACAGGTATACAGCAGATAGTGGACTGGTGCAGCGGCAGGTATACAGCAGATAGCGGACTGGTGCAGCGGCAGGTATACAGCAGATAGCGGACTGGTGCAGGGGCAGGTATACAGCAGATAGAGGACTGGTGCAGCGGCAGGTATACAGCAGATAGTAGGACGGTGCAGGCGGCAAGGTTATACAGGCAGATAGTGACTGTTCATGCGGACAGGGTATACAGCAGATAGTGGGTACGGTGTGACTGGCAGTATACAAGATATAGTGGACTGGTGCAGCGGCAGGTATACAGCAGATAGTGGACTGGTGCAGCGGCAGGTATACAGCAGGTAGTGGACTGGTGCAGCGGCAGGTATACAGCAGTTAGTGGACTGGTGCAGCGTCAGGTATACAGCAGGCAGTGGACTGGTGCAGCAGCAGGTATAGAGCAGATAGCAGACTGGTGCAGCGGCAGGTATAGAGCAGATAGAGGACTGGTGCAGCAGCAGGTATACAGCAGATAGAGGACTGGTGCAGCAGCAGGTATAGAGCAGATAGCAGACTGGTGCAGCGGCAGGTATACAGCAGAAATGATAGTGGACTGGTGCAGTGCCAGGTATACAGCAGGTATGATAGTGGACTGGTGCAGCGGCAGGTATACAGCAGGTATGATAGTGGACTGGTGCAGCGGCAGGTATACAGCAGGAATGATAGTGGACTGGTGCAGCGGCAGGTATACAGCAGGCAGTGGACTGGTGCAGCGGCAGGTATACAGCAGGCAGTGGACTGGTGCAGCGGCAGGTATACAGCAGGTGTAGGTACGGATAACAGGACCCCACAGGTGTAACCGTAGGCGGATAGCACAGTCCCATGACAGTAGAGGGCTTGGTACAATGGTAATGGGTACAGGTAGTGAACTGGTAACCACGTTACAAAGATATAGTGAAGACAGCGCACAAAAGGGCTGTTTCCTTTTTTGACACATGTCCCTCCATATATGCTTCCATGATTTATAATCATTTTTGAATTGAATAAATATTGGATGTTTTTATTCTAATGCAAGCCTTTTGTGCGCTGTCTTCACTATATCTTTGTTAAAGGGGTTGTCTCGCTACAATGATTGTGTTTTAATTAAAAGATCTTTAAAAAACAAGCAGCTTTGCAATATATGTTCATTACAAATGTCCTACTGATTTTGAGTTATCCCTGTTAGTAATAGTACATCAGCTTCTCAAATCCCTATAGCAGCCGACCTGTTGATCTTTATCTCACTGGCTGCCAGTGCTCATGACTCATCTATTTTTGAATACAGGTCAGAGCAGAGAGCCCCTCCAGCACAGAATGCTTCTGTAGTGGAGGGAGGGGGAGGGCTCTGGCTTCTGTGTCTGGATTAACCCTGCGTGTGCCTGCTCCCTCCTGCTCTCTACACAGATTGAGGAGAGCAGAGGTGAGGCTGATCAATAGATGTGACAGCAGTGACCCTGTGTGTTACTATAATCATGATGTGTCTGTGGAGCTGTGACTATACTAATAGAACAGATCAGGGGGGCATGTGAACAGTTCATCCTCTGCTGTACTAGTGACAGTGACACATCCTGAGTATAGTAACACTTCCCAGCTGCCCTGTGTCTGTTCTGATAGGGTTTGTTGTTGCTGGAGATGTGGAGATATGCTACAGCAGGGGGTATAGGAACACATGCATCCCCCCTGCTCTTCTATTAGCATACACAGCTTCACAGACCTCTTCACACTCATAGATCAGCCCTAATACAGCTGATTTAGCAGCCTGCAGCAGACCTAGGCAGGCACACACAGGGTTAACTCTGGCAGCAATCCCCCTCGCCCCCCCTGCTGTATAGAAGGAGAGCTGTCTGTGTGTTGAGGGGAGGGGGGAAGAGGGAGGAGAAGAGGCAGACAAGAAGCACGCCCCTGAATTCAACTGTCAGGCACACTGAGGTAGGCTGAAAGCTTGTAATGAGACAACTCCTTAAAGTGCTTACCAATTGCTACTGGTGTAAAGGACGTGCGCTTGGGACCCTTCCAATTATCCTGCAAAATAGGTGAGCTGACTCTCTACATATATTTTTCTGTGTGCTAGTGAACTGGTAACGCACAGGTAATCAGCAGCGACACAGCAGCCAGGGGTCACAGACAGGAAATTGGGACACTGTCCCTTTAAATACAAAGCAGTGCCACACGCGCGCCCATAGAGTGCGCACCCACAACGCCCAGGAGCATGAGGAAGGATGTTAGACTCGTATCTGGGAGCGTGGAACAGACAAGAGCCGGGACAGGTGAGAAACAAGGAGCAGAGCGATGTACAGGTAACGGGGGCTTTACAGGGCCCGCAGCAGAGGCAGGGGCACGAGCGCGGTCCGTAACAGCGGCCACAGCGGGCTCCGTGACAGTTATAAGCTTGTTATCCATAATGCATATATTTGTTCCTGTGCCCATAATTCTGCTCAGATGGCCCCGACTATCTCTGCTATATAAACCGATATAAATGGTCTCTTGCACTCTGTCTGACCCCCTGCCCTCTGCAGCCGCAGCTCCTGTCTGGAAAAGTGTCTAATTATATGAACATAGCACAAAACATGTCTATTTCTGTTATTCCAACAGCAACGTTATAAAGCAACATCACCCAGTGCAAGGCGGGTATATAAAGTGTAACCAGTGCAAATCTAGGAAATGACAAGTGTAGCCACGACAGAGACGTCAGAATATTTCCAGGGTAAACAAGATTGTGCATCGTGACCAATATAAGAAGAGCAAATGCAATTATTATCAGCAATGGTCACAATCGATATAATATATGAATCCAGTGATCACCAGTCACAGCTGCACATTATATGAAGAGTCTTCTCACTGCTGGAATGTGAAGCATCCTCTCCGCGTCCTTCCAAAGTCACATGAGTCTGTTTCACAAAGTCACGCATGCGCAGTAGATCAATATTCACAACAGATCATTGTTATAGTAATCAAGAAAGCGTCCAAACGCGTTCACGCACCAACACTGCTCACAGACGGGTAATGTATAGGAAGAGGGCAGATTAAAAGTGATCGGAGAGTAAAAGGGGAAGTTCACACAGTGTTTTGGATCAGAAACCCGCAACTAAAAGCGCATAGGCGATCGGATCCAAAACTCTGGTGCGTGTTTGGCTGCGTGTTAGCTGCAGCAGGAACGCACCCTATAGTTTTAAATAGGGCGTCTGCTGCGTCTTTTCCGGATCAAGAACTGACATGACAATTCTTTAAACGGATCCGAAAGACGCATCAGAAAGACTCATGCAAACACACATTGGCGATCACTGCACATTGCTAGACGCGTGTTTGGGTCCATTTAGGGTCCGAAACACGGATCCAAACACACATGATGTGTGAACATTCCCTAATGAATGATCTATCTCCTACATAGGGATCGAAAACCACAACAGTAACTACTGCTGGGGAGAAAATCTCAATGCAGGAACATAAGGCTCTGTCTCCACTGCACAGAAAACGCCTGTAAAGCTTCCCATAGACTCTATAGTGAGAACGTCCCGCTGTCCCCATAGACTCTATAGAAAGAAATCCCGCTGTCTCCCATAGACTCTATAGTGGGGGAGCGTCCCGCTGTCCCCCATAGACTCTATAGTAAGAAAGTCCCGCTGTCTCCCATAGACTCTATAGTAAGAACGCCCCGCTGTCTCCATAGACTCTATAGTGGAACGTCCCGCTGTCTCCATAGACTCTATAGTAAGAACGTCCTGCTGTCTCCATAGACTCTATAGTAAGAACGTCCACGGGTCTCCCATAGACTCTTAGTTAGAATGTCCCGCCGTCTCCCATAAAACATTAGAAAGAACGCCCCGCCGTCTCCCATAGACTCTATATAAGAACGTCCCGCCGTCTCCCTTAGACTCTATAGTAAGAACGCCCCGCCGTCTCCCATAGACTCTATAGTAAGAACGTCCTGTGTCTCCCATAGACTCTATAGTAAGAACGTCCCGCCGTCTCCATAGACTCTATAGTTAGAACGTCCCGCTTCTCCCATAGACTCTATAGTAAGAACGTGTCTCCCATAGACTCTATAGTAAGAACGTCCCGCTGTCTCCCATAGACTCTATAGAAAGAACGTCCTGTGTCTCCCATAGACTCTATAGTGAGAACGTCCCGCTGTCTCCATAGACTCTATAGTGAGAACGTCCCGTTTGTCTCCATGGGAACTCTATAGTAAGAACACCCCGCTGTTCCCTTAGACTCTATAGTAAGAACGTCCCGCTGTCTCCCATAGACTCTATAGTAAGAACCTCCGCTGTCTCCCAAGACTTAGTAAGAACGTCCCGCTGTCCCCCCATGGGACTCTATAGTAAGAACGTCCCGCTGTCTTCCATAGACTCTATGGGAAGAACGTCCCGCTGTCTCCCATTAGACCTATAGTAAGAAGTCCCGCTGTCTCTCATAGACTCTATAATTAGAACGTCCCGCTGTCTCCCATAGACTCTATAGAAAGAACGTCCTATTGTCTGTCATAGACTCTATAGTACGAACGTCCCGCTGTCTCCCTTTAGACTCTATAGTAAGAACCTCCCGCTGTCCCCCTTTAGACTCTATAGTAAGAACGTCCCGCTGTCTCCCATAAAACTCTTAGAAAGAATGTCCCGCTGTCTCCCATAGACTCTATAGGAAGAACGTCCCGCTGTCTCCCATAGACTCTATAGGAAGAACGTCCTGCTGTCTCCCATAGACTCTTTTAGTAAGAACGTCCCACTGTCTCCCATAGACTCTAAGTAAGAATGTCCCGCTGTCTCCCATAGACTCTATAGGAAGAACGTCCCTCTGTCTCCATAGACTCGATAGGAAGAACCTCCCGCTGTTCCCATAGATCTATAGTAAGAACGTCCCGCCGTCTCCATGGGACTCTAAAATAAGAACGTCCGCCGTCTCCCATAGACTCTATATGAAAAAAGTCCCGCTGTCTCCCATAGACTCTATATTTAGAACGTCCCGCTGTCTCCCATTGACTGTATAGGGAGAACGTCCCGCTGTCTCCATAGACTCTATAGGAAGAACGTCCCGCTGTCTCCCATAGACTCTATATTTAGAAGTCCTGCTGCCCCCCCATAGACTCTATAGTAAGAACGTCCCGCTGCCCTCCCAATAGACTCTATAGTAAGAACGTCCCGCTGTCTCCCTAGACTCAATAGTTAGAACCTCCGCTGGCTCCCATGACTCTATAGTAAGAACGTCCCGCTGTCTCCATAGACTCTATAGTAAGAACGTCCCGCTGTCTCCCATAGACTCTATAGTAAGAACGTCCCGCTGTCTCCCATAGACTCTTATAGTAAGAACGTCCCTCTGTCTCCCATAGACTCTATAGTAAGAACGTCCCGCCGTCCCCCAATAGACTCTATAGTAAAAACGTCCCGCGGTCTCCCATAAAATCTATAGTAAGAACGTCCCGCCGTCTCCCATAGACTCTATAGTAAGAAGTCCCGCCGTCTCCCATAGACTCTATAGTAAGAACGTCCCCCGTCTCCCATAGGAACTCTATAGTAAAAAAGTCCCCCGTCTCCCATAGACTCTATATTTAAAAAACGTCCTGCTGTCTCCCATAGACTCTATAGTAAGAACGTCCCGCCGTCTCCCATAGACTCTATAGTAAACGTCCCCCCCGCTCCATAGCCTTTATAGTAAGAACGTCCCGCTGTCTCCCATAGACTCTATAGTAAGAACGTCCCGCTGTCTCCATAGACTCTATAGTAAGAACGCCCTGCCGTCTCCCATAGACTCTATAATAAGAACGTCCCGCTGTCTCCCATGGGACTCATAGTAAGAACGTGTCTCCATAGACTCTATAGTAAGAAACGTCCCGCTGTTCCCATAGACTTATAGTAAGAACCCTCCCGCTGTCCCCCATAGACTCTATAGTAAGAACGTCCCGTTGTCTCCATAGACTTATAGTAAGAACGTTCCCGCTGTCCCCCATAGCCCTCTATAGGAAGAACGTCCCGCTGTCTCCCATAGACTCTATAGTAAAAAACGTCCCGCCGTTCCCATAGACTTTTATAATAAGAACGTCCCGCTGTTCCCATAGACTCTATAGTAAGAACGTGTCTCCCATAAGACTCTATAGTAGAACGTCCCGCTGTCCCCCATAGACTCTATAGTAAGAACCCCCCGCTGTCTCCCATAGACTCTATAGAAAAGAAGTCCCGCTGTCTCCCTTTAGACTCTATAGTAAAAATGTCCCGCTGTCTCCATAGACTCTATAGGAAAAAACGTCCGCTGTTTTTCCCATGGGACTCTATAGGAAAAAACGTCCCGCTGTTCCATAGACTCTATAGTAAGAACGTCCCACTGTCTCCCATAGACTCTATAGTAAAAATGTCCCGCTATCTCACATAGACTTATAGGATGAACGTCCCGCTGTCTCCCATAGACTCTATAGGAAGAAACCTCCCGCTGTCTCCCATAGACTCTATAGTAAAACGTCCCGCCGTTCCCATAGATTTCTTAATAAGAAACGTCCCGCCGTCTCCCATAGACTCTATAGTAAGAATGTCCCGCCGTCTCCCATAGACTCTATAGTAAGAACGTCCCGCTGTAACACATAGACTCTATAGAAAGAACTACCAACTGACTACCATAGAGTCTATAGTAAGAACGTCCCGCTGTCACCCAAGGACTCTCTGGGAAGAACGTCCCGCGTTCTCCATAGACTCTATAGTAAGAACGTCCCGCTGTCTCCCATAGACTCTATAGTTAGAACGTCCCGCTGTTCCCATAGACTCTATAGTGAGAACGCCCCGCTGTCTCCCATAGACTCTATAGTAAGAACGTCCCGTGTCTCTATAGACTCTAATAGTAAGAACGTCCCGCTGTCTCCCTTTAGACTCTATATTTAAGAACGTCCCGCTGTCTCCCATAGACTCTATAGTAAGAACGTCCCGCTGTCTCCCATAGACTCTATAGAAAGAACGTCCCGCTGTCTCCCATAGACTCTATAGGACGAACGTCCTCTGTCTCCCATAATCGATAGTAAGAACGTCCCGCTGTCTCCCATAGACTCTTAGTAAGAACGTCCCGCTGTCCCCCATAGACTCTATAGTAAGAAGCCCCGCTGTCTCCCATTGACTCTATAGTAAGAACGTCCCTCTGTCTCCCATAGACTCTAAAGTGAGAACGTACCGCTGTCTCCCATAGACTCTATAGTGAGAACGTCCCGCGGTCTCCCATAGACTCTATAGTAAGAACGTCCCGCTATCTCCCATAGACTTATAGTAAGAACGTCCCGCTTTTCTCCCATAGATTCTATGGTAAGAACGTACCGCTGTCTCCCATAGACTCTATAGTAAGAACGTACCGCTGTCTCCCATAGACTCTATAGTGAGAACATCCTGCTGTCTCCCATCGACTCTATAGTGAGAACATCCCGCTGTCTCCCATAGACTCTATAGTGAGAACATCCCGTTATCTCCCATACTCTTTTTGTAAGACGTCCTGCTGTCTCCCATAGACTCTATAGTAAGAACGTCCCGCTGTCTCCCATAGACTCTATAGTAAGAACGTCCCGCCGTCTCCCATAGACTCTATAGTAAGAACGTCCCTCTGTCTCCCATAGACTCTATAGTAAGAACGTCCTGCTGTCTCCCATAGACTCTATAGTAAGAACGTCCCGCTGTCTCCCATATACTCTTTTGTCAGAACTTCACGCTGTCTCCATAGACTCTATAGTGAGAACGTCCCGCTGTCTCCCATAGACTCTATAGTAAGAACGCCCCGCTGTCCCCCATAGACTCTATAGTAAGAACGTCCCGGACTTCCGGTTCCGGCCCCATGGAGTAGGGACACGGGGGAGAGTGTCTCCGCACCACCCGGCCCGATACCTGCCAGTGTTACCGGCACCAGTCACCCGTCATTGCCACAGTGAAGCCCCAGAAGCAGGAGAAACTCCAGGCGCACCCCTGACAGCAGTGAAGAAGCGGACGCAATACCCGGAGCCTCTTCAGAGTCCACGCTTCCCCAGCCAACAGGGGACAGGTATAGCTGCCACTACAGCATGGGGGAACCATTCACAGCCCCTGCTAAACACTGCAGTCTCTGATTGCCAGCCACTGTGATAAGGCTGTGAACTCTGACTCACCTCTACCCTCAGGAGACTTGCTCTTCTGTTAACCCCTTCTGAGAGATTACAGCACGGCATGTGCACAGCCCCTGCTGAACACTGCAGCCTCTCCAGCCATGCTGATAAGCTGTGAGCTCTGACTCACCTCTTCCCTCAGGAGACTTGTTCTGCAGTTAACCCCTTCTGAGCCTTGGGCAGAGTGGCAAAACCCTGTGCTACTGGAGAGTTAATAAAATCCCCTAGCACCAACAGAAGAGCCGCCCCTTGGAGGCTCAGCTCATATTTGCCCTGTTCTTCGCTGCCATCAGGATCTACTCACTGGCACAATCTGTGCATCATCTGTCCTGTGCTGGATTTGGGAGTGTTGGCTCTTGTAGAGTTAGGCCGTGTTCACACGGCTTATTCCCGACGGATTTGTGCGCCGTATTGAGCTCACAAATCCGCCATGAATAAGGGGCGGGGCGGGATGGGGGCGGGGCCGGAGCGGGGGGGGGGCGGGGGGCGCCGCTACCGGCCCCCTTTGAAAATGCATTGTTTATGGCGCGTATTGCGCCTGGATAATGTGCATGTCACTTTTCCCCCCGCGGCGGATTCGCGAGCGGGGAGGAGCGAGGAATCCATGTTCTCTATGAGAGCAGTGGATTACCGTAATTGCTGCCGCGGATTGGCGCCGTACTGCGCGCAAATCCGCGCGCAGTACGGCGCCAATCCGTGGCGAATAAGCCGTGTGAATGGGGCCTTAATGTCTAAACACAGCAGCACACGCTCAGCTGCACTCATCAATGTACTGTGATCAGTCCTTCTGAGGTCTGAGCACCAGTTAACCAAAAAGGCTCAGTAACCTCTGCCATATTGCATATACAAATCTGCTAATCTGCTTTACCTCTACAACGATAGCAGACCTTGCCTCAGTGTCGCTCAGTGACTTTCTGGTATTCTGTTCCCATCAACAAGACCCATATTCTGTGGGCTCCTTCCTCCCATCTCATAAATTCTCATGGACCGTTACGTCACTATGCTAGGTCCTAAACTAAGATCTAAGCCCTTCACTCGCTCTGCTAAAAATTTATCTCAAATAACCGACTCTGAGGAAGACCCTGCAGAATCTCGCTCCCCTCCTCCCCTCCTCAAATAGAAGGGGGACATGCAGGAAGAAGATGTAAATATGAGTTTTCCCAAATAGATTACTCTAAAAGGGGTGAAAGCAGTAGTAAATATAGGCCCCCTGAAATCCTGAGATTCTGAAGCAGCGGTTACAGCCACTTTATACAAATAAATCAGAGGCCCCCAAACTTAAAAGAATTTGCACGGTTAAAAAAGTTTTTCAAACAATTTGAACAGGCCGTAAAACCTCTGGGCAGATATACAGGACCTGCGTAGAGAAAACGAAAAACAGGGGACAAGATTGACGCCCTGGAAAACGGTCCCCCGTAAAAACTTAAGAATTTGGGGGTTTCCCCGGAATCTGCCCCCCAAAGGGGATTTGGGTTTTCTTTTGTGAAAAAACCCGCCCAGTCCCCTTAACTTTTCCCGTATCTGCAAAGGGAAAGGCGCACCGCATGGGTCGGATTACGACCTTTCCAGACGACAAATCCTCTTTTGCACCTACCTCCATCATCCGGCACTTAGAGAGGGCCCCCCCCCCAAATTTTTGTCAAAACCTGGTTTTAACGGAAAATCCTCATCCAAAAACTTTTTAAATGCTTGACTAAGCCTTCCTTTTGAAGGATGTAGGACTCTGTTTTTCCCGATTTCCAGCTAAATCCAAAACGTAAACTTTTCACCCCTCTCTGCTCGGACCTCTTCAGACACAAGATTAAATTTGCCTTACTCTACCCTGCAACACTGCGAATCTTTCATAAGGATGGTTCCATTTCCAATTTTTTATCCCCAGTGGAAGCAAAGCAAGCCCTGGCATACTTTTCCCTTGGGGGACCTGAACATTCCTCCCCTGGCCCACCCCGGAAACAGGGGTCACCTAATAGATCTCGGGAAAACACCCCTATTCACCACCTTCGCGAGTCGTACATTTCGGAAATTTCCCAAAAAAAGAGCAGAACTGCCTTTCGTCTGCACCAGGGGTCACTTGAATATTTGCCATACACCCTGCCGTAAGGGGTGGTGGGTTGTTTATTATTTTCCCTTTTCTCTGTTAGGGCTTTAGCAGAAAGGATATTTTTTCTGTTTTGTTTAACCCATATTCTCTGAACAAATACGGGTGTTGATGTGTGCCATTCTCCCCCCTCGTTATTCGTCCCTCTCTTCCCCCCTCCCTTTCTCTTTCCTCCCCTTTTCCCCCCTCTCTTCCACGTTAAAAGTCTTCAACAAGGGGGGTTGGCCCCGGAAAAACGGAGCCCAAAATTTATTTTTTGGAGCTCTTAATATCTGCTGTGTTTCTGCAATGGAAAAAGGAGGCCACGACACTTTTTACGGGGGAAATGTGTTTTTTTTCCTCCCCCCTAGAATTTTTTGTTAGGATGGGTACAGTTTGGCCCCTCTTGTTTTTTGTTTTTTGTTGATGCTGTTGATCTTTCCGTCGCATGTGTTAAGGGGGTCTTTGCTTTCCCCGGTGGGTCTTTTGGGTATTCTACCGAACATGGGGAAAATAAACTTTCAAGATTTTTTTAAAGATTTCAGGAAAACTTTAAACACACCTAAAAAGCAGGCTTGAAATATGAATGAGAAAAAAACACAGTTCAAACGGGGGCAAATACTTACTACAAGATAGCATACGGATAGTCTTTTGGAATCAAAGGGGGGGCCCCGCCCCCGACAAAGGGGGAAAAGATTCTCCGCCATTAAAAAAACTGGGAGTCGACATTGTTTTATACAGGGCCCACTTGGGGGAATGCGATTTTTTTGGGAGAAACGGGGTTTGGGAGCAGTATATGGTTCTCCCAAATTAAATAAAGGGTTGGCGAGCCTTTACCCTAGCCTGGAATTCATGATAACGGGGCGATGGTAAAAACCGTTTTTAAATTTGGGCCTCAAAAACTTTTTCCCCTTTATAATATTATGCACCTAATTCGAATAATTCCCAGTTTTTTGTAAATTTATCAAATTTAATACTTTGCCCTAACCAAAACCGCAAAGTGGGAGGAATTTTAATCCGTTATGATCCACGAGAGGATAGAAGCCCATTCATGCTATTGTTAGCACCATGATACACAATTATCGTTTTTTTCTCATCTCAAACGCATTTGTTTGATGCCTGGGACATCTAAATCCGAGGGCGGGGAATTCTCCTTTTTCCCCTTTCCCCACATAATTTTGGTCCAGAATTGATTCCCTTTTCCTATCCCCTCATTATTTCCGCCCTTTGAATCAGTGGTATTGGAGACTTGGTTAATCTCGGACCACTCCCAATTATATCCAAATACCAGATGTTTGCCGAAGGTACAGACTTTGTTTGGAGGTTCCCCCTCCTATCTATACAATAAAGGGGGAGTTCAAGTACACAAACGATTTGGGGGCGGGGATTTATTGCGACCAACTCCATAAAGGGTATTCCCCACAATTGTTTGGGGGAAAGGGGCAAGGGGGGTTTTTGAGGGGGAAAATTTATCTCCCATATACCCCATCTAAAGAAGCCACAGGCAAAAAATTATCTCCTTAGTTCACAGCTGCGTCGGGCATACTCAACATTTCTTAATACTCCCTTGTTTCTAACCGGAACAATGGGTAAGTTGACAAATATGAACATGGTTTGAACGAGGGAATCCCCGTAACCCTTTTGACGCTAAATTACCAAATATGGCTTTTAAAACAGGGACGCTTCTGGCCAATTTGCAAAAGGGCCCCTGGGTTCCCCTCCAATTTAAAGGTCTCCGCCACCGGAGGGGTCTTTGAATCAAATGGAATAGACTTTAATAAGATTTTCAGGGATTTTTAATAAGGACCTATATCAAAGGAAAATTCTAATGGGGGGACTTCTCACCTGGTTATCCAATTAGCGTTCCCGCCCTTTTAACAGATGTAGAGCGGAATACTTAACTCCCCATAGGAAATTGAGGGTTGACAAAGCTATCCCCTTTGGGGAACCGAAGCTCCGGGCCCAGCGGATCAGGGGGGAAATTTTCTTCAAAATTCTTAAATCTGAGATTTCTCCTCAATTAGGACAGTTTTTAATCGTTCTGGTGGTACCCCCATCCCCCCCATGAATAACCCCTTCATTAAGGTTCTGCCGAAAAAAGTTAGAGAAACCCACATTAGCCTCTTCAAATTAGCCAATATCCCCTTTTAATGTTGACTTAAAAATTTAATTCCAAAATTTTGCTGACGATTTCAAAATTTTACCCCGCTTTTTATCGCAGCAGCAGGTTAGGGTTCCCTCGGAAAAAATCCCTGTAATGAATATCCCAAGGTATTGACCATTTGAACGACATTAAATTAGGACCCCAAATACAGACCTCCCCTCTTTCCTTACTGTTGATGGCGAGAAGGCATTTTGACAGTGTCGTTGGCCTTGGCTTCGAGGGTTTTGGGGCCCATTTGGGGTTACTGGGCCGTTTTTGCATTACTTTTTGTTTTCACAAACCCTAAAAAAGCCCAATTGTATTCGTGGGCTCCCTGTCCCCGTTTTTCTTCTACAACGCGGCATCGTCAGGGGGGCCCCCTTTTTTCCCCCTTTTTTCAAACCTTGGGTTGAACCCCTTTCCCCCTCATTACCTCTTTCCCCCCTGTTCAAAGGGATAAAGTGGCTTTTGGCTAAAATTGCCTTTTTGCTGTGTTTAATTTTTTTTTGGCAAAAACCTGCGCTTTATATCCAATAGTTTGGACCTTTAAATCAATTGGATGTTGCTCAGGTTTTGGATTAAAAATCTCCAAGTCGGGAAAACTTAGATGTAGTCCCCCCCCCACCCGGCCTCCCCCCCTTTAAATAAACCCACCAGCCCACTGCTTTACACTCTGAAAAAAAATTTGGGGAAAAATTTTTTTTGGGAAAACCCCCGAATCCCCCATATACCCCAACTTCCCCCCATTGTTTAAAAAACTGCAATCAGAAATTTAAATTAGGTGGAACCATTTCCCTTTCCTTAATGGTCGTTTCCAGCTTTCAAGATGATGAGCTTTCCTAAATTTTATACCCATGCAAAACATACCCCCCTTAATTAAGCTAAGGGTATCAGCTCCCCCCGATGTTTCCTTTTTCCCCTTTTGTTTTGGAAGCGTAAAAGACCGAGAATTGCTATTAAAAAACTTTGCTGTCTAAAAGGGCAAGGGAGGGGTTAATTGCCGGACATTAGGAAAAACAATCTGGGTGCCATTATCACAGTTTTGATTGGGTAAAGGGACACTCTTTTTTCTCCAAAAAATCACTGGGCGGGAAATTTTGTCTCCCGGTCCTTACCTGCCCTCCCCCACATAAATTTGCTGACCTCCCCCACAATATAAAAGGCAGTTTGCTCCTTTTAAAAATACTATTGCTGCCTAAAAACCTCTCGATCCCATTTCATTGCCTTTTCAAACTAGTAGAATACTTCTCTAGGGGGCAACCCCCAATTTTTGTAAATGGCATGGGCAAAACCCCAATTCATTTGGGGGGCAGGGGGAAAGGGGTCATCGAGTAAACAGCTGATACATGAGCCAGACAAAAGTTTTTTCTCATTTGAAGAACTCCAGGCCAATTTGCATCCCTAGTGCACTTTTTGGCTTTTAGACAGATCATGCTTTGCAAAAAACTTAATTCCCCATGTCCCTAAATTTTTTTGGAACCTTCCCTTCGATTCCCTTTTTCTCAAAAATACTTCTTCCTACCCCCTTATGGCTTTATGCGGTTTTGGGGGCCCTTTTTCCCCGATAAGCCCCCCACTTTCCTGTTCAGCAAGTGGAATCTGTGTGCCCGGGGTTAATCAATCAAAATTTTTTTAGAAGGTTTGGGGCCCAAAAACAAAATTTGTAATTAGTGAAAGTTGGGGGGCACCCATTTTTTGATTTTGCCCATAGTGAATTTTTGGTTTTAAAATACCCCTCCCCCTTTGCCCCCATCGTCTCCAGCTTGCCCGAAGTGCACTCTCAAAGTCTGACTTGGCCCATGGAATTTGGGAATGCCCCGCTCTAAGTCCTTTTTGGGGGGGGTGGGGACTTTATTCATCAAATTTAAAAATTTTAAAATTTTTTCTCAGCCAAGGCAACCTCTTTTATGATCTCCACTGAGCTACTAAAACCTTTCCCATAATTCAAAACATTTTACTAGCAGCCAAAAAGGCTATTAAATAGGGGCTATCACACACCACTCCACCCGATGAAATCACCCAAAAGTTCAAAACACTCGCACATCTGGAATTAGATTGATCAGAACAAAAGAGACCCTACCCAAAAGTATTTTTAAAAATGGGGAAAAATTTACGAAACATGCTTACAAATTGGGGGTATCACTTTTTTGAAACCCTTTCCCCGAAAGGTACTTGACAATCTGTGTCGGGAACTCTAGGTAGATTTGCGGTAAAAGTATGTCTGTCGCTCTAGTTGGGTACTCCTTTGTTTTACCCCCCCCCCCACCTACATTTCTAGGGGAAAATGGGGTCTGATGTCTTAAGGGGAAAATTAAAAGGGATCTGAGCCCCTTTGATTCTTGATAATGATTTAGATGCTTATTTTTTGGTTCTTAAACCCCTTTGGGCCCGAAACGGTGGATTTATGTGAGCTTTTTCCTTGCTCTGCGCGGGGCGATGTGAAATGATGTTAAAGTATTGTTCTTGTAGTTATTTTAATACATTGCTCGTTGACTTTTTTGGGACATGGCTTTGGGGTTGACTGTTGGTTGTACCACAGAGAAAAAACCCCGGGGTTTCCCCCTAGTGGCTATTGACTCTTTTGCCGTGTTTTTATAAACGTTATGTTTTTTTTGTTATGTTTTACTTAAAAAAAAAAAAACAATAGTTTTTAAAAAAAAAAAAAAAGAACGTCCCGCTGTCTCCCATTGACTCTATAGTAAGAACGTCCGCGTCTCCCATGGGCTCTTACGAGAATGCCCGTTCCCCATAGACTCTAAGTAAAACGTCCCGCTTTCTCCCCTGACTCTATAGTAAGAAAGTCCCGCTGTCTCCATAACTCTATATGAGAAGTCCCCGTCTCCCATAGATCTATGTAACAACGCCCCCTGTCTCCATGATCTATGTAAGAACGTCCCCCTGTTCCCCTAGAACTATGTAAGAAAATCCGCTGCTGCCATAGACCTATAGTAAGAACGTCCCCCTGTTCCCCTAGACTCATAGTGAGAACGTCCGCTGTTCCCATAGACTCTTGTAAGAACATCCCCTGTTGCCTAGACTCTTTTTAAGAAGCCCGTGTTCCCCTAGACTTATAGTAAGAACGTCCCGCCGTTTTCCCCCTGCTCTATAGTAAAAAACATCCCGCTGTTCCATAGATCTTATGAGAACGTCCCGTCTCCCTAGACTCATAGTAAAAAAAGTCCCCGTCTCCCCGATTTTTAGGGGAACGTCCCGCTGTTCCCCTAGATCATAGTAGAACGTCCGTGTTTCCCCAGACCTCTATAGTAAGAACATCCCGCTGTCTCCCCAAAACTCTATTTTAGAACGTCCCGTTTTCCCTAGATCTTAGTAAAACGCCCCCCTGTCTCCCTAGACTTAAAGAAAAAAAGTCCCGCTGTTCCCATTTGACTCTATAGTAAGAA